>BJBW01012855.1:0-59717 GCA_004320125.1 Scolopax mira | reverse complement strand
CTTGGCTCCATGTGAATTGCTACACGAGACATGGAATGTACTGGTGTAATTTCTGCAAAAATCAAGAGGGAACTTCCTCTACAGTGCTGGTGCTCTCACCTCCTTTCTGAAGTTGCCTAGATGCCTATGTCAGAGGAGATTTAGCCCAGGGAAGCACAAAAGGGCTACTTTTGCAACAGGCCAGTTTACGCTCAGCGAAAGA
Source organism: Scolopax mira (assembly GCA_004320125.1). Taxonomy (NCBI): domain Eukaryota; kingdom Metazoa; phylum Chordata; class Aves; order Charadriiformes; family Scolopacidae; genus Scolopax; species Scolopax mira. The sequence goes on along the minus strand of BJBW01012855.1, from coordinate 59,515 downwards.
AGCCACCTCTCACTTCCTGACGTCTGTCTGGTTGCCATACTGAGCTGAGCAAGCCGAGCACTCCAGCACCAACATGCTCAATCGACTTCCAAAAGGGACATCTCCAGTAGGGGTTATTTGCTGGGTGGTGCCTGTTTCTTTCTTTGATTGGGTTATCAGGCAGCATTTTGATTTGAATGGGACAACAAATCAGTTCATTGCCCAAGCCCCTCCTTTTCCCACTGGATACTGACCCTCTGCCCACAAGGTTTATCCCAGACTAAGTCTGGAAGCCTCTTTTGAGGAAGCCCCTTGTTTTACAAGTATTGGCAGCTACTGCAAAAATGGAATGACAGTACTCGCTCTTCCTGCATTTCTTATTGCAAGATCTAGTTTAAAAAGTGCTGCCTAGAACAGCTGCAAAATAGAGGGCAGATAAGAGCAGTCTGTGGGGCACTGTAAGCAAAATGAGATGGAATAATTGCTTATCTGCTTTACAAAAGGGGACCGAAAAGCTTTCCTTAGAAAGTCTCATGAAGGGTGGCAATTCCAGCTAGTGGTTCAAGCTCCCTGAAGTATGACATTTTGCAAGACTATGGTTGGGTTTTTTTTTAAAAAAAAAAAAAAGAAAAGAAAAAAACAAGCCAACAAAAAAACGTTTGTCTCTCAGAAAGTCTTTTAACAATGCTCAGTCTTATACTCGAACACACACAATGAAGGCGGGCACAGGAAGGAGACTTGGCTTGAGCTCAAGATTCCCTGGTGTTTGGGACTTTGGGGTTATTTTCATTCTGTCTGACTTGTACACTGTAATTGCACTGGGGCTGCAGATGACAATTTATCTATCTATTTATTTATTTATTTTTCTGCGGCTTACAGGTATTTATTTGGATCCAGGGGGTGATTTTTTTGCACACAGGGATGTGTCAAGCATGTGTGAACATTGCATTTCATAAGATTAGGATTAAGCAATGCACCTGGGAGATGACATAGCCTGCAGCCCACTGCCTTTAAGAAGAGTCTTCTCCAGAGCCATGTCTGTGTTATGTATAGAATATGGCATACGGTTCACACATAAAATTCATCCTTAACAATACTGCCAAGACACATTTGTAATGAACAGTTGTGTTATCTCCCAAATGGGCAGACAGTTCAAAGATAATTTGCTCACCAGCATCACTCAAGGAGAACCTCCTTTTATTTATATTTTTGCATAAGAGATATCAAAAACAGATAACGTCAGCACTTGGTTTGCTCCTGACTCTCCCAAGTGACTTCCCACATGACTCGTCTGGGTGGAGAATGGCAAGCAAACCATCAGACAGATCCCTATAGGTAGGTGCAAAACAAACAGCACCTTTTTAACTCTTATGCATAAAAGGTGACCCACGTACAACTTTTACCTTGAATAACTGAAACAGGAAGATGCCTGACTTTGTTTAGCCTCTCACAGACAAGGAAGCTTTGCCCCTGGCTAAGACCAGGTCTGGGGCCCTCTTGAGACATCCTTGAAGCAGTAGCATCATGGGCAAGTAGAGTACCAAGGCAAACCTACACATTGGGTCCCAGAGTTAAAAAAAAAAGATGTACCTGGCGGAGGGCCTTGGAGCATTTGGAGCAGGCAGCTCCAGATCAGAAGCCAGACGACATTCCTGGTTCTGTATCAAGTTTTAGAAAGAGCCTTTAACAAGTATTGACATTTGCATCTGCTACTTTCCCACACACATACACATAAGATCAGCCATACCACATCTGACTAGTGGCCTGACTCTGACAGTAGCCAATACCATCAGATATTTTAAAAAGACCATAGCTAGCCAGCATGGGCAGCTGGCGTTTTTCTGGAGCACTTACCTAACCTCTAACATCTAGGATACACCCAACTTGCTGGCTAAATGCTGACTTCAGGAGCCTGTCATAGATTTCATTTGACACATTTCTTGGTCGCTCTCCCGGCCTAGGACACACGACACAGAAGACTGAAAAGTTGCAGCAACCAAGAATGCACAGAGTACAAGAAAAAGGCATCCTTAGGGTTGGTGCAGTGGGGCAAAAAGTAGCTTTGAGATTAGGAAGGGAAAAGAAGATGTGGCATAAAGCTCACTGTTTTTCATTGCCTTCCAAAACACACACATGTCCTGCATTAGGTGTAACTGACTGAAATGAGCATTGGTCTTTATCAAGTATTTCTTTCTCTATACTTCAAATACAAATTTAATTCAGTAGCTTAGGTATTCTTAGTAAGTGAATGCTGTTGAGCTCCGGACACATGTATCAATCTAAACAAACAAGAGTAGAGATAGGAAAGAGAGCCAAGGAAAAAAGTTGTTTTCTAAATTGTCAAGAAACATTCTGTTCAAATTTTGATGAAGGCTCAGTTTGGCTTTGTTGTTTGAACATGCTGGTGATAATGGCCACTTCCTGCAACAGCGGGAACAACATTTCATGAGAACTCAGACATGTATTTTTCCTTGCGAACATGACTTCTTTCAAGTTCCACAAAACCAGGGACTGTCATGCCTGCTGTCTCCACAGGTGATGACAGTTTTGTATTACATACTCATGCTACAGCAGCATATTCTGGCCTTAGCTGGACCCCGTGAGCTCAACACCATAGAGAAAAAGAGTAAATGATAGCTCCTCAGATGCTACAAGCATCTGAGTAAATCCAGCCTCTCCAGTCCAGCCTACTCCACAGACAAGAAAAGGCCACATATCATGGGATCTCCTCTGCACATGCTTTTCACAAGTTGTTCTACGTGCAATTTTCACAGATAACTTGCAGTAACTCTTCCCGCAGGGAAGAGAGACCAGGGTGGGTTGCCAGGAGAACAGCTCCTGCAGTTTGTCCCTGGTGTTCCATTTCACAAGAGTCCCAGTATACAGCTGTGGATGAGGGAATTTTCATGGTCCATTTCTTATGGCCCAAAGACTGTAATTTGGCCACCTTAGTCTAAGCCATCAGAAGTGACAAGAACAAAAAGATCTGTGCCATGGCAGAGGGATGGAGGAACAATAGGCCACTTCAGTAGAAACTGGTAGTATGCTTAGTCTACATAGATGAATATAAATCCAGATAACAGCAGCAAGGATCTTAACTCATCACCAAACCATTAAGAAAGGGCAATCTCTCATTTCCTCTCACCATCTTGTCTAATATTTCATTATTTGCTTACTTCAGGGCTACTCACTTGGCTTTCCAGGTTAGTAGACTAGGAGGGGAAAAAAAGCTCCCAACATAATATTGTTGTTGTTGATAAATGAAGAAAGAGAAAAAAATAAGCAAAAGTTATGAGTCACCTGAATGTACTTAAGCCAGATGTAGAATTGAGGAACAGGCACTGACATGCACTCATGAGAAAATACTCTGTTGCTTTAGCCTCTCTCAAAAAGGAATGCTGCAGGGCAGTAGGACTAAGGGGAGTTTAAAAAATAAAAAGAGAATGGGGGAGGGGGAAGGCTTCTTAACATATTAATCACAGTGTCAAAATCCTTTTATCTTTTGGCGCCCAAATCTCTCATCTGCCTTAGCAAATGCTAAACAAGTCACTAGCAATTCTTTGTGAATTTTTAATTGGTGTTTTCACAACCTCATTCTTGATATTTCTATGAGAAATTAGCAGATGTTCACAAGAAGAGTTTTACAGAGAGAAATCTCTCAGATAGGCTAGAGGTGAGTCTGAGAAAGAGCTGGATGTCCTCTACCTTAGCTCTGGCTGCAACAAAACCTCTTAGCTTTTCTTAGCTTCACACTACACTTTCCAGGAGGAAAGTACACTCTACTGGAAAAGGAAGGCTGAAATTGCCTACATTTGTGAAAGTATTAGGTTTTACATACAAAGTTTGCAGGATTGGGTTAGCAGCATCTGGTCTGTAGTTCACACATGGCAAGGCCACAGCAAGACAGAAGTTTAACCCTTTTCCCTTGTGACAACACAAAACTGTTTTATATTGCTATAGTATGCAGGAAGAAGTTAAAACTTTAAGATCTGTAGTAAATAGCCAGTAACGTGGTTCCAAAAACCATGTTTCCTGATCTCACCTACTGGTCTGCCAGAAAGCTCCTTCAAGATGGAAGTGCTTAGCTCTGGTGTTGGAAATGGTTTATCAGATGACTTATGAACAGACGGACAACACTTCTGTAAGTCAATCCTTCAAAAATTGGGGTTTGCTCAAAAGCCTAGGCAACAAAACTTGACAAGTTTCACGCTTTCATTTCAAAGATGCCAAATGTGTACTTTTCAACATTTTTAAATCAAAATTTCCAATTGTCATTGTACAATGACATTTGCATCTAAAGGTGTGTAGGACTGTGTAGGACTAGGAAAGAAAGCTCGATAGTCCAAAACAGAAAGAAAACCTATTGTCTGCAGCAGAATGAAATTGTCTGAGTTGACTCTAACATGAACTTTCTCATTCTGATGTTTCACCAAAAGAAGGAAAATATACAGTTTTGTTTCACCTAACCCAATTTTATGAGTCAGCCACTGAAACAAAATGTCCATCATTTACCCAACTGGGTTGATGGCTGAACCTCCTGTTGCTGGAATATGTTGAGTGCAAGAAAAAGGGAGGGTGTGCAGACAGTACATTTTTGAGGTTGATGCTTTTTCCAAATATTGTATGGCTGAGCAAAAGTGTCAAAGGAGCCATTAAGCCACTCACCACATTTGAGCCAGGGCTGAATTACAACAGCAGAAAACTCGGCTCATCGTCTTCCTGTTTCTCACTTCTACATCACAGATTCCAACAGTAAATTCCTCAGGATAGCAAACAACATTTTATTTCGTGCATGGGCAGCATCTACCTGGTCCATAGCAAAGGTTCTTTGGTACAAATCCATACCACCACATGAAAAAAGATTATTCTCAAATGCAATACTTGCTTCCCCCCCCGAATAAATACCAGAAGCAGGCTGAGACAACTTTATCCCCCTTCCTCCAATGAAAAAGCAACTTTAAACAATAAGAAAATCCTAATTTTCTACAAGTTCCATCTTCTAACTCTCTAAATGGAAAAGGAAGCCCAAGCCTGCACTACTGACCTGAACCTGGGCTTTTGCCAGACACATCTACTAGGTCTTCATGTGGACTCTGGTCTAAGGAGAGGTGGAACTCTAGATCATCAGAAAAATAATCTGTGGGGTTGAACAGGTATAAATCAGCTATACAATTGGACCTATTTCATTTGGATTTCGTAGTCCTGGCTGGAATCTCTGAAACCATCAATAGATGCAGAAACATTTTGGGCACAATCAATTAATATCTAACCAGACAGGCTGTGACTTTCAACAGGGACCTATCATAGTTGCACCATCAAACCTAACTGAGAAAAATCTGATTCTGAACAGTTCATAATCCCTAAATTAATCAACTTTCCCTCTCTTCATCCTTTACTCTTATCCAAGCTGTGCCTTAAATGGGCTCAAGAGAACCAAAAAAAACCTGGGTTTGTAAAGTTTTTCTTCTTTTTCTTCATGCCAGATGGAGAGGAGGGGAAAAACCATCCTGAAATATGAAAGAACCTTTCTGTTTCTCACACATCTGCAGCTTATTAAGGAGACTATCATAGCTGAAGACACTCTGACCAAGCAACTCCAACTTCCCTCTGGCAGGGCATGAGTAGCCCTTGGTATCAGAGGTTGACAGAATGCCAGGAATCACCAGCAAACTGGCAGCAAGAGACTGCAAGCCAGCATGGTAAGAAGTAAGTTTTTTGGTGCAAACCTTCCTGGAGGACACAGAAATTGGCTATGAAGTCTAAGACATTTGAAGAGATTGTGGCATGTTAGAACCCACAGAAAAATGTTTCTCCAATGCATTATTTATTGCTTTTCTGTATTTATATAATATCCAGCTTCCTGAGAGTAATTTGTTTTGGATTGTGTAACACTGGGCAGAACATCAAACGTATGTTAATCAGTGGTAATAAAACACTAAGTTTTATGGTCACTGAGGTATTAAATATTGCTAATAAATTATAGGGCTAGCATTTTAAATGAGCTATAGTTTGGAGACGAGCAGTAACACCATGTCTGAAAGCATTAATTGCCATTGCCCGGCTTCCTAATTATCAAGAGTTTCAAATACATTTTTAAACCAATATATCACTCTGTTATGCACGCAATGAAATACAGCTGCATTTGAAAAGCTTCAATAGCGCTGAGTACTTTACCCCTTCAAAGCACTCTATGGACATGAAAACACGCTACCTCTGTGAAACAGTTAATTATTACTATCCCTGTTTTATACATAGAGGAAGCAGAAGTGCATAAAGGTTAAAAGCCTCTACTGAGACCACCCAGCTTGTTAGAGTCGGGGTTTGCATGGATGGGGGACACATACTCTCCAGTCTTAAGAGGCAGGGAATCGGCAGCGCTACCTTTCCGCAGACTCAGCCCAACTGTGCAGTGACAACCACTCAGTCGTAGCAATGGCATCCCGTCCCCACATTGTGTTTCTTCCTCCTGTGGACTGGCAGGGGCTGGAAGAAGCAAGAGGCACTAACCCTCTCTTGGGGTAACTCGTAGAGAGGGGAAACTGTGCTGCGTATGACAGGCTCTCCTGCTTTCCATGCACTAGGACGCGTTTTGAAAGCAACATTTTTGTGAGCTGCTGTTCTATCACTTCACTGTGGGGTTGTGTTGTCCCTCCTCCAGGACAAGCTATGCCTGCCCCTTGCAGGCCCCGCACACAACGCACAGGATGCACATGGACACTGCAGCGTTTCCCAGTGGGCTGGTATGAGCGTACATTCCAGGTGGACCAGAACAAATGTTCTGCTGCAGGTTTGCCTTAACGCAGGGGTGAGCTCATGCCACCGGTGGTGCTGGTGGGTGTGCTGCTGGCTGAAGTGGTCCAGGTGCTCTGAAATGGGACCTTGACAGGGGTCATAAGACATTACTACCCTTATACCGGGTACCAGCCTCACTAGGTCCATACCGAGATGGCCCCCATACTAGGGATGGTCTGTGCTGAGACTCACACAAGCACCAGGTTTCAAAGCCAGGGGCTTTAGGAAATCATAGAATCGTTAGAGTTGGAAGGCACCTTAAAGATCACTGAGTTCCAGCCCCCCTGCCATGGGCAGGGACACCTCCCACTAGACCAGACTGCTCAAAGCCCCATCCAGCCTGGCCTTGAACCCCTCCAGGGATGGGGCAGCCACAGCTTCTCTGGGCAACCTGGTGTCTCACCACCCTCACAGCACCCTCACAGAATTTCTTTCTGGTATCTAATCTAAATCTCCCCTCTTCCAATTTAAAACCCCTTGTCCTTAAAACCTCTTAAAACTGCGTCCCTTAAAACTCAGCAGGAGCTGGGGAAGCCTGACACATCCCTTCGGAAAATGGGGCTCACCCTCCCCTGCAGAGGACTGCTAGCCAAAAGGGCCACAGACAGGCCACACACAGTAGGTTTGAGGAGCCTGACAGCACTCAAGGATGAACATTGCTTGATGTCTGTCTTCCATTCCCCATATTTTAGCCCAGCACCTACACAGTATGAAAAATATGAGCCATCTTTCTTCTATTACTGTCCATTAAGTTCTACCCAAGCACAGTCCCAACGAAGAAGCCTTGTGCTGAAGTGCCCTCATCTGCACCTACCCCTCAGGCCTGCAGGGTGCCTTCAGACAGCTCCAGGCACTCTGTTGCTGCTGACCAGACCATATGCTTTGGGGCAAGAGGGAACAGGACCAGCTAGTCACGACTCACCTATAAGACATGGGGGCTACAACCAAACAGAGCAACGTGACAGCAAATCTGCAGGTGGAGAACGACTCAAATAACCCAGGAGGGACTGTGGCTCATCCAGCATGGCCACATCTGGGTGTGGGTGGGAGGATAGTGGTGCCCAGGGATAGGACAAGAGAAAATGGACACAAACTTGAATATAAGAAGTTCCACCTAAACACAAGGAGGAACTTCTTCACTTTGAGGGTGGCAGAGCAGTGGAATAGGGTGAGCAGGGATAGGACAAGAGGAAATGGGCACAAACTTGAATGTAAGAAGTTCTACGTAAACATGAGGAAAAACTTCTTTACATTGAGAGTGGCAGAGCCCTGGCAGAGGCTGACCAGGGAGGTGGTGGAGTCTCCTTCTCTGGAGACATTCCAAACACGCCTGGACATGTTCCCGTGCAACCTGCTGTGGTGGAGGGGTTGGACTAGATGATCTCCAGAGGTCACTCCCAACCCCATGTGACTCTGTGATTCTGTGGCAGCTTGTGCTTGCCCAGGCAGTGCCCTTGGTAGCCACAGGACAGCTTGGCTCAGGCAGCTGTGGCAGCTCTGCTAACTTCCTCCAAAGAAGGGCACAGAGCCCAGTGGTACATCCATGGAGCTCCCTGAATACCACAGAGGGGGACAGCAAACTCTCACCTCACCCAGAGCTGGCCACTGTGGGGTGTAGAAGGCTACTGTCCCGGGGCAGAAGACCTCCTGCCCATGTGGCAGAGCAATGGAAAGGCAGAAACTCCGAGGCCATGCTGCAGGGTTTCCCACGGGGCAACCAGAGCATAAGGAGATGCTGTTTGGCAGCGGACAGCTGTTCCTCCTCTTTGTGGGCTCTTTGCTGGCTGCCTGGTGCCTCCTGACACAGGCACTCTGCGTGTGGCATGGCCCAGACCGCCGCAAAGGAGCCGAGGGGGACAGCTGGCCCCAGCGTCCCCTCCCATGGCACTGCCATTAATAACAGCACTCCCGCTGCTCCCACGCGGGCCCCGGTGCCATCCCAGGGTGACCTGTTAGGGAGCCTGGCCTGGGGGACACAGCGAGGGGACACAGCTGAAAAGGACGTCTTTACTCCGACAAGGCAGTGGCTTCGCTGCCAAAACCAGAAAATTATTTAACTTCTCAGGACAAAAGGGAGCTGAAAATTGGGATGGGAAGAAAGGCAGAAAAGGAATAATGCAAATCAAAGCCCATTCAGACATTTCACAATCGTGTAGTAAGAAAGCATAAAGAGCATTCACAAACACATCAGACGTGTCCCAGACTCAAAACTGGAGATGACACCAAAATTGCATTTAAGAAAGAAACATTTATCAAATGAGGAATTATGTGGAAATTTCTGCGAGGGAATATCCCTAACCTTCCTTCAGAAAATATATGCATGTTCCTAAAATGTTTCCTTTTTTTTTTTTCCTAGTCATCTTATCTCTTGTTCCTTCCATAGACTTATTGAAGAAAATACAGCTCAGCACATTGGTTTGTAGTACTCTGAGCACTCCTGACACTCATGATCGATGGTGCCATGTATTTTTTCTATTAAAACCTATTTAAAGTTACAAAGAAATTGTAATCCATCCTGTCCCATATGTCCCTGATATTGTAACTCCAAGGCCAGGCTGGATGGGGCTTTGAGCAACCTGCTCTAGTGGAAGGTGTCCCTGCCCATGGCAGGAGGGTTGGAACTGGGTGATCTTTAAGGTCCTTTCCAACTCAAACGATTCTATGATTCTATGGTGACCATTGCATACACTGTCAAAACACTGGCAACCCACTTGGAAAAGCCATGCCAGCGTTTCTTGTAAAGTTCTGCTTGGATTTCTTGTGCAGTCAGGGCAGTGAACGGGACACGGCCTCGGGTCACAGTAAGTGGGTTTGGATTTATAATAACAACGAATTTGAATGCATTCCCAGAAGGCTGCAGCCTCAGCTGCTCTCTGTAGCCAGACAGCGCTCGAACACATCTGGTCACAAACAACTTAAAGTAGAGCATGAGCAGTGTTTTGCTATCCATACACCCTGCCAGCATGGGGAAGACCTAAAACCTTTGGGTAGCTTCTTCTGTCTGGTTATCTGCTGCTTGCTTGCTTGCAGCTGGATCGGCCACTACTGAACTCAAAGGGATCAGAGGAACAGGATCAGAGTGTTGTGGAGGAACAAGATAAAACCCATAAACTCTCTGCCTGGATTCCTGCCCACTGCCACATAAACAGCGAGCCTGGTCATAGGCAGAGAAGCTGCCCTTGCTACCCAAGTGCATGTGATGAGTCCTCACAGGCATGTCTCTCCTTGAATGTTCAAATCCTGAAGATGTTTTTCTCCACAGGCCACCCCAAAACATGTATTTATTAAAGCTGAGTTTGGAAGCTACAAAAGACGTCAGTCCTGCTACAGACCAGAACTGCTTCCACATCAAAGCAACCCAATTCTTTCACCAGATTTATAAAGTCTCAATTCTTATCCCTCCTGAAAACCAAAACACCACAAATACTTACTTTTCTGTCCAACACACACCTCGTTTCCTGCTTGAGTATTGCAGGCAACACCACTTCAGTCATGCAGCAAACAGACACGACTTCCTTTTTGGTTGCTCCCTCTTGCTCTCCCTTTAGTCCCTCTGGCTTCAAGCACATCCAGCCATTCCACTTGCTCTCCTGCTGCCAAAAATTACATATAAAATTCCCCCTCCTTCAGAACGACCTGTTTCTCTTTAGTGGAAAAGAACGTACCGAACGACCACTGGGGCCAGGACTTTAGTAGCACTACCCTTAATCACCATTCGTCACCTTGTTTCTGATATCAACTGTCAAGAACCAAAAAAAAAAAAAAGACACAGAAGTAGTAAGTTCATTTTTTTCATGCTACTATGCAAGTCCCCTATCAAAAATTGACACTGCTGTTTTAAAGCAAGCTCCATCACCACCCTATGTCACTCCTCAGCAGCTAGGGAACTGACATTAGGATCAACATTTGAAGTGTCCCATAATTTGAAATGTACTTCAAAATGTTCAAGTCCAGCTCTCTACTATTCTGATCTCAAAAGAGGAGGAGATGGATTTGGACACAACATTTTCTTTTGGCTTTGCAGATTCTTTCATTCATTTCTTGAATATTTACCTGGTCCCAATCTGGAAATACTTAAGACAGACTTTCATAGAAACATAGAATGGTTAGAGTTGGAAGGGATCTTAAACATCATCCAGTTCCAACCCCCCAGGCCCTGGGCAGGGACACCTCCCACCAGAGCAGGTTGCTCAAAGCCCCATCCAGCCTGGCCTTGAACACTGCTGGGGATGGGGCGTCCACAACTTCCCTGGGCAACCTGTTCCAGTGCCTCACCACCCTTAGAGTAGAGAATTTCTTCCTGATATCTAGTCTAAATTTTCTCTCTTTCAGTTTAAAACCATTACCCCTCGTTCTATTGCTCCACTCCCTAATAGAGTCCCTCCCCATTGTGAAGGGGAATCCCACATTTGGATTATGTATCACAAGTTTTGGAGTTGGACTCGGTGATACTTATGGGTCCCTTCCAACTCAAGATATTCTATGAAGTCGTAAGAAAAGCAGATTGTCAAATGGAAGAAGAGAAAGATCTGGCAGTTTTCCAATGGTTATTATCATGAGGAAACCTTCTTCCCGTTTCCCATATCTTCCCCGATATGGGAAACATATCCCCATGCTCAGCTTTTCTGTCCCATTTTATCCACAATTCTCAGACAGTAGTGCTCAGTGCCATGCCTTAAAGGAGAAAAGTGCCAAAATCAGAACTGTAAAGCATGTAGATGCCTGAATAAAATTACTGTAAGGATGAGAAAGCTATATTGGATTAATTTTAGTCTCATTGGAAATGTAGAGAGGTGCAAGGAGGAAAGAGAAACAGCTTTATATAAAGTATTTATATGATCCTCATTACTGCAGCATCTTAATTCTTTACAATCATCTCTAATGTGTTTATGCTAACAGCACACTTCTGAGGGAGTAAAGTATTATCTGCTGCATTTTACAGATGAGGAGCAGGGATTCAGATTCTTAAAAAGTATTTAGGAGTCAAACTCTCACTAATTTAATCCGAAGTTGGGTCCCTACATACTTCTGAGAATACAGACCACAGCAGCTACCATATGCACATGTAACCACAGGGTTCGAGACCTAACATCCCCCAAACTCAGCAGCCCAGAGGCCATGCAGAGCATGAGATACGAGTCCTGAGGTGCACTGCTCCCTACCCAGTTCTGCACTCCTTCTTGCTGCAGCCAACTGCTGCTCTTCTTCTTCCATCCCCCTGCTGAGAAGCATCCTGCTCCCTTCAGACCATGTCATCAGTTTGTCAAGATCATTTGGACTCCAAAGCTCATCTCTGAAGCGCTTGCTCTCCCTTCTCTTGCTTGCTGTCATTGCGGTAAGGACTCTACTCCATCACCCAACTGCCTGCTGTTAGTAATGAAAGTCATCGAGCAGAAAAAGATTCATCCTAAATCTCATCTATGCTTTACATATTCTTCCATTTCATGGGGAACTGATCGATCATCATTCCTGGAGAATAGTTTTGCTCCCATTCATTCATATCATCACAAGGCAATGAAATTTATGCCCTTGAGAACATCAACACTTTATTAAAATGAAAATAAGGTGAAATGGTTGTACCTCTTATGAGGCATGTTATTTGAACTTAAGAGAAAATCAGATCAATCTGACATGATGTTGAGAGAGAGTGTGAGTAAACCTATGCCATGCAGCCACTTATGGATCAGAGTGAGATGGAGGAAGTCTACAGTAGTAAGAATGAAAGTCAATGTCTGGGGACCTAGATAGTCCCTGTCCTCTCCTAGAAATAAAAAAAAAAAAGATTCTGAAAAGTATTTAGAGCACCAGAGATGGAAAAGCAGATGAATACCAATTGAGAACAAGGCTGTTGCTGGAGATGCAGAGATGCAGTCAGAAAAGCAAAAACTCAGCTCGAATTGAAACCGGGCAAAGATGTCAAAAACTTGATTCAAGGACTCAAGAAATGGTCCTTCAGGTACATGAACAATTTAAGTAGAAACAGAAGGGAAATACTGGCCCAGAAATATTGGAGATGTGAATTAGTCACCAACAATGCTGAAAAGACAGAGGTTCTCAGCACTTTCTTCACTTCTGTCTTTATCAGCACTGTTGGGCACCAGGCCTGGGAACAACAATCCATGTTGATCTAAACACAGACCCACCTTCATCCACCTGTGAAGGAAGAGTTGGCATATGAGGTATTACAGGAGCTTGACCCCTACAAATCGACAGGCCCTGATGTTATCCACCCACGGGTGTTAAGAGACCTGGCTGATGATACTGCAAAGCCACCCTCCATAATCTTTGAGAAGTCATGGAGCTCAGGGGACATCCCAGAAGACTGGAAGAAGGCTAATGTAACACCCATCTAAGGAACGGCTTAAAGAAGGATCCAGGAAATTATAGGCCTATCGGTCTTACATCAGTCCCTGGGAAAGTTACAGAAAAAATCCTTCTGAGGACTATCATAAATCAAATGAAGCACATTGGGAAAACCCATCACAGATTCACCAAGGGATAATCCTGTTTGACAAACCTGACCACTTTCTCAGTAACCTGCTCAGTTTATGAGGGGTGAGTGGATGTTGGGTTGCATCAACAAGGGCATCACCAAGCAGAGACAAAAAAGTCATTATCCTACTCTACTCATTGTTTGTCAGACCTAGAATACTTCATTCGGTTTTGGTGCCCACAATAAAAAGATATGGACAGGCTGAAAGGGTCCAGAGGAGGTCCACAGAGATGATCAAAGGACTGGGAAGCAATTTTTCATCATGAGAAAAATCAGCCACTGGAATAATCCCCCCAGGGTGGTGGTGGACTCCCCATCAATAGACACTTTTAAGATTCATCTGGAAAAGGTGCTGGGCCATTTTGTCTAGACAGTGCTCTTGCCAAGAAAGGTTGGACCAGATGATCCCTGAGGTCCCTTCCAACCTGGTATTCTATGATTCTATGAAAGTTCACATTGCTGCTTTCTCCCATAATTTGTTGAGCAACCACCAAATATATATAGCTTCTCTTGTAATTCAGCCATACACAGACAATTTGTTTTTCCACATCCAACTAACAGTTGCCTTTCAGGATTGCTAAGTAAGGCTTTGCTATTTGCTATTCAGTGTTTAAAATAACTTCATGAAAGAGATCCTGTGAAACTACTGTTAATTTAGCATCTGGGAAAAAAGTCACTCAAGTATAGATGCACCAATGTCACTAAAATTACTCTTCAGAGAAGACTGGTAATCTGCCTACTAACTTACTCTATCTTCCACCAGTATGTGCCATTTCATTCAGTCTTTGGCATGTTCGATGTACGTAGTGCAGATGTGCTTGTGGAAATTAAATCTTTCCATTTTCAATTCATTAGACCTAGGCAAACTGTTTTCTGTTTTGGTCTTAGATTTTTGCTTTCCTCCCGTGTTTCTGATTGCTCTCACACAGACTGCAGTGGCAAAACTGCCAGCAGGTCATAAGGGGGCCAAATTCTTTCAGATGTTGTGTACAAGTTTTAGAGCTGTTTTCAGATTTACTTCCTTTCTTGTTTCCTTGCAGATATCCCTTTGATGCCACTGAGTAGATTTGGACAACAGATATACGATTAGCATGTGGGACAATTTCCCTACAAACTGGCCACATTCACAGTCATGACTAGTCTGTTGGATCTCCAAAGATCAAAATAAAATGCATCCAAAGCCTGTATTGTTTTCCTGCACCCTAGAGTGTTATAGCAAAGGAGTCTTGGAGCCAAACTTCCTTAAAGTTGACAGGACACCAGACAAGTCATCTGGGCACCAGACTGGATACAACTCCAGTAGCTGGAGATGAAGAAGACAAATCTTTTTAATTTATTGTAGGGGAGATTAAAAGGTGCTGATCAAAGTGTAAGCATTATTGTCATTGTCTGGACTACTATGAATGTTTCAGTTAAGCTGGCACCTGAATATAACCCCCTTTTTTTTTCCTCTTTCCAAATATGCCTACTCTGTGCAATACACAAAAAGCAGAACTTGTACCAGGCCAAAAGCTTTTGGCTTATTTTATGTTTTGATTTTTTTGGTAAGAATACTAATTCAGAGAGTGGAGAGTTACAGTTTGTGTTTCTTACAGTCGATGCACAAGGGCTTCCTCTTTGTTCCTGTGCACGCTTTGGTCTGTGCTCTTGCTTGGCAGACGGGAGGGACTGGGGGATGCTCTGCTTGCAGGGCAATGAGGAGGCTTGGCTCACTCAAAGAGAAACTTGCTACAGTGTGGGTTGGGACACATCCTACAGGAGGGATGTGTCACTGTCCCCCTGGCTCCAGGGTGGCAGAGAAGGTCTACGGGGAAGAAAGGAAAGGGAAACCCTTTAATCTCCCAAGAGAGAAGGAACAAGGGCTACAAGGTATGAGATAACTTTACTGACTGTAGCTACTTTTCTTTAGTGATCTGAACATAGGTATGGCAAAGGGACAGAGGGACAAGAGACCACAACAGCAAAAAGCTGGCTGAGGCACAGATAGATGCAGTTCACGTCAGAGAGAGGAGGAGGCTCAAGCCTGCAGTTCCCAGTAGGACTCCAACAGGACCACAGTCAGGTCCAGGAAGGCCAGGCTGTTCAGGAAGCTTTCTCTATACCAGGCAGAAAATGGAGAAGTGGAAAATGGAAATGAAGAAGATATAGACGAGATTTGGATACAAAGGCTTCACCTTTCCATGATCCTCTGTACTCTCATAGTTATTTCCAGCACTTTAAGTCACTGTGCATCAAGAAGAAAAGCAGGTGCAACAATACAACAGCCAGAGCCATAACTAGAACAAAGTCTCAAAGAAGGAAGAGTTGGACCAGTATCTTAATCCCTTTGAAAGGGGAATTATATAAACCTCCTCATTTTGAAACTAGTTTCTCTTGGTTTGTTTGAAACATTTTTCTAGTTTGAGAGATTCCTCAATTCCTAGGTTGAGAGGTTAGCAAGATTTGCTCCAGCTTTCTTTTTTTTGTAATACAGGAGTGTGATACAAGAAACTGTGCACAAATATTCTATAATTAAGACAGGGAGCTTCCAGAAACTAGTCAGGTTCAAAAGCAAATATATGTTTAAGCACAATTACAGTATTTCAGGAAAATTTTTAAAGCTTTAATCAAAAGGGTAAAGGCACTTTTATTTCAGGCACAGTTCAAGCATCATCCATCTTCCTTCCCTTCCATAACGGCAAACATTCTCAAGTTACAAGTTTTGAAAGATTTTTCCAAGACTCCATTTTCCTTGGAGCTTAATGCTGTCTTTAATCAAGACTTCCTCTTGGAACTCTACAGCTTATTCTACAGTTCTTGTAATCAGCATTATTTCTAGCCATTCACTTTTCCAGCCTCAGTAGTAGAAAGCAAGAATTATTTTCAAATTTACGATGGCATAAAATTACAATTTAATTTGTAATTTATTTTTTTCATGCCAACTCAGATCAATACTGCTAGAAAACACTGTAACCAAAGTTCAGCTACTAACACTCTTTCTAGGAGGAATGCTCTTCCAGTCCCTTTGCTGTAAGGATTTGTGGACAGGTTTTCTTCAGAAGGGAAAAGAGAATTAACTCCTGAACCAGCTCCAGGTGAAAACTTAATGATACATCTCTGGAAAATAGCAGTCAAAAATTCAAGGTCCTGAATAATTCTAAAACCCCATGTAAATCCTATACTCATTTATTTAAGGGTAATTCAAATGGAATTGGAATAAACCACAGAAAATGGCCAAGAAAGAGATACTTTGAGTGCCTGGTTGAAGTATTTGAGATACTATGAAATTCATCCTCAGTTAATAAATCAGAAGAGTTTCTACAGTAGAGAGCAAGGGAAGTTTAATCATGACAAACACAGCAGAACAAAACTAAATTAAAAGCAATACTGATTACAAAAAAAGTCCAACAGCAAGAGTATTTGAAGCTATCTATGATGAGGACAAGAGGTGGCCTCCCATGCCACAGCCCCTGTGCCTGCCCTGAGCGGGTTATCCTCTTGCAAAGCTACATCTCAGAGGGACTGGAAAGAAATACCTTTCTTTCTAGTACCTTCTGCCTCATCCTGCTTGCAGCCACCGTTTTAAAAGGTAGAGAAGCCCTCATTAACCCCTTCCAGGCTGCTGATGCACTTCTGAATAAACCTCTTACCAGCAGAGAAAATCGCATCTGTTTCCTGGACTCACTGCTAAATATTGTTAGCAAACAATAACATGGTAACATCTCAAGGATATTAAAACAATAACTGATTGGAGACATGATAGACCTCTATTCCCTACTGTGCCTTCCCTCTTCAGGAATCATCAGCTGCTGGCAGTATTATTTCACTTCTGATGGGGAAAAGACAACGTAGGGACATTAAAACAGATTTTTGAGCAAAACTATGAAGAGCACACAAGGTACTTATTGAAATTACAGTTTGGGGTACATTTAGAGGAAAATCAGCGTGCAGTCCCTGCACCAGCAGCTGTATATAGTCTGCTTGATAAACAAATTAGCAAACTGGAGAGACTGTGTTTCCTAGAAGGAGAGTAAAGTAGTGTCTTTCTGACAGCAAGAAAAGCTGAAAAGGGTTCCACTCTCTCATCTAGATGTTCCTGTGCACTGTTACTTTTTTATGTTACATCATGTTAGTCAAATGTGAAGGGACACACCAAAATAACTGATAGGTAACAAAGGGCAAGGAAGAATAAGACATACCAAGACATTTGGAAGAAGAAGAATGTATGTTTTGTATCCTAAATGTTGCCTGTAATCAAATCACATGGAGATTTCAGAAAAGGATCTGAAGGAGAGATGGGTGCCAGGCCAGTTCCAATGAAAGTGTTTCCTGAATTTAAGTGATGGCCAGGGTACCCATAGGGAGGAAGAAGCAAAACAAACAGGGAAGATGACAAGCACACTGTGTTGATAGCTGTTGTCGTGAAGCTGGGCCGAGTGGGTTCATGGGGCAGATTTTCTGAGGAGACAGTGAAGAAAGAGCTGAGGATCAAGGAAAGACTGAAGTGGAGGGAAGCAATAGCTAAGGTCACTTAAGAGAGCAGACAGCCGGGAGAGGATGCTGACAGTGACAAAAAAGTGATAGACATTAATGGATTGGAGGTCTCAAGAGGGCAGGGTGAGGCAAGGGGCAGAGGGTAAATATGCTTTGTTGAAAGAAATGGAGAGGTGAGAGAGAAAGCAATGCTCGAACGGATCAGAGAAAGACCAGTGTTTGGGGAAAACAGGAGCAAGGCTCTTTCAGTGAGTGGGAGTGCTGCTCTGGGCTTGTAAGTCAAGTGAGGGGGCGAGGGAAAGGAGACAAGGGGCTAAGAGGTCAGGCAGGACATTGGTGAAGAAGAGAAAGTCTGCTGGGATGAGCTTATGAAGAAAAAGCAGGTATCATTATAATTAGAAGGGCAGTGAGAGCAGCTGGGAGTCAGGGAGGATGCTTTGCTGCTACTTCCCTGCCATGGAAGAGGCTGTTAGATACACACTGCAGGAATAATGCAGGGCCTTTACAAAATCTGGCAGGTCTTTTAGGTCCCAGCCTTTCCCCACCCACACCCCACCAAAATGAATAGCTCCATTCATTTGGGCCAGGCTATTGATTTCAGAGTCTTCGCTAACATGGAAATTCATTGAGGCCTCTTTGCCTTCACTAAGCCGTTTCCTGAGGGTTGCTCCCAGAGATCAGAGCATGCCTCCTCCTGACCCCGGGAAGAGTGAGAGCCCAGCCCAGAGTGCTGGCAAGGCTGGTAAAAAAGTCACTAATCAGCAAATTAGCCCCTGACCAAGTTCTCCTTTCTCGTGGCAGCACGGCCAGCGTGTGAAGGAGCCACTACCCTTCCCTCCGCCCCAATGACTTTGCCATTGGTTTAGACAGACCAAGGATCTTCAAGCATAGCCCGTACTTTCAGGGTATGAACATTCATGTTTAAAACCCTTATAGAGAAAACTGCAGCACTTTGACATCAGCTTTTTGATCTCGAGCTGCGTGTCTCGTGGAAGGGGCTGATAGAGCTGCCTTGAGATCATTATCAGGGCCCTGTGAGCAAAGCGCTAACGGTTTGACAGCTACTGTACCGAGACCTCTGCCTGACAGTTTTATTGCTTGTTTGCTCTACCAACTATTCCCTTTTCTCAGCCTATTGTTTTTTGGGGTTTTTTTTTCGCTCTTTACTTATAATAAAAGTGCTTTTTGAGCACAGACCATGTTTTTGTTCTCATTCGGGGCACATCTAGTACAATACAGTCTGTCCAGCCCAGAGGAGGACAACAATAACATAAGTGACAGCCATTCTGCTGAGATGCTAACTACTCTATAAAGTCTGCACGTAAAAAATACACTTTAAATGTGTGATGTTTTCAACTTAAGGCACCACATGATTAAACACACTAAAATAGACACTTCATACTACAGACAGCTGTTGCCAGCTGTGCCCTTTGGATAGAATTGCTAACAAAACTGGCCTCATGAAAATAAGAGAGAGTTATTACTATCATCCCAGAGAGCAAACAGAGAATCATTTTCCATCCTGTCATCCTTTTACCTCCTCTTAGTTGTTAGACTAATTGTGTACAGTTTCCAGTGGTTCTAGTAACTCCCTAGATTTTGCATAATCTGCAGGTTGATGGTTCACTGGATGTTATTTTCCATGGGGTGTTTTGAATATGAGTGCTTGGCAGTTTGAATTACGAACAGCATCAGCTGTAGAACTGAAAGCAAAGAGTCAAGTGACCTGACAAAGCAATCAACTTTGTGAATTAATGTTTGTACAAAGCTTCTGAAGAAATAATGTGTTACAGAAGTGCCAAGAATACTATTTGTAGATTTTCTTCCTCCTAGGCCTTCTGCTTGCAGGGAAAACAGATAATACATGACTCATTTCAAACTTTTGAATGAAATAGGTGTGACTCCTTTCTGGAAGGAGCAGGTAGCAGCTTTGTCCTCCAAAACCCAACAAGCAAGTTCACATACAGAACTGACTCTAAGCATTCCTTGTACTCCAAGACTCTGTCTATTATCCATACATTTACTTATACATACATAAAATTTACCATACATACATAAAATCTCTATACTTTCCTGCTATACATAAAACTATTTTTCATCAATTTTAAGCAAAGTAAAACGCCAAATGAGAGACAGGCACAGCTCAGGTGCCTAAGCATGAATGCAGAATGGTTTAATAAAAATTCCTGCTGTTTTTTGGAAGGGCTTTTTTGGTCAGGCTTTCAACTAATCTCAAAGTTTTAAGTCCTGTCTTAATGAGGCTCACAAGAGGTCTCTTGGTAGTTTTCAGTGGATGCATTACCAGTTTTAAACAGTGACAAGCAATAAAATAAATAATAATAAAAAAAAAGAAGGAAAAGGCACTGCAGGGAGATAGACAGTGAGAGCTCAAGGATCTTCCATTCAAGCAGTCAGTATGAAGGTTTCTGCAGACAACAGTCATATTTGTAATGGGTGGTAATCCCATCCAGGCTTTAATGTGTCCAAAAAGGCTAACAACTAGGAGAATTAGACTCTAACCGACCGCAAACTGAGCTTCAGCGAGAACACAAATGCATGAGTCACAGCATCTTTGGGGGATTGCACAGAGCTGACCTGATTAGCACCGAGGATAAAAGAGCAACCCACAATAACGTGCTCCATGTTACAGATGCTTCAGAAAACCGCCAACAGAGTACACACACAGGCTGGCACATTTCCCCTTTTAAAAGGAAAACTTGCCCTGGTATCAAACATACTGACTGCGGGCTACCTCACTGGGCTACAAGAAAGATCTCATACAACAAAGATGGTGTATCATCCAACCTTGTTACATTTTACTGCTCATTACCCAGCACAGGACTGAGGTATACATGACCTTGCAAGGGTCTTATGTGCTTCTCTTCACATCATGCAGACAAGGCTTGCAACCTGATCCACTTACATCTTGTTCAGATCAGTAGTGAGTAGATTCATACTGTATGTGGGTAACTCATAGAATGGCTTGGATTGGATAGGACCTTAAAGATCATCAAGTTCCAACCCTCCTGCCATGGGCAGGGACACCTCCCACTAAACCAGGTTACTCAAAGCCCCATCAAGCCTGGTCTTGGTTGACCATCCAACTCCAAAAACTCTGATCTCCTTCATGCAACATAAACAGTGTGTGCTCCTTGGATTTCTAGCTAGCTCATATTTCTGATAACTATTACCAGGTAGAAATATATATTTATAATTGAAGGCAGGATTAACTTCTACAGATATTTGAACATCAGAATTGAATAGAGAATGATGGCATAGAACAAGTTCAGACCACAGTTTGATTCTACAAACATGGAGTTATATTTAAAGAATCCAATTCAAGGAAATCCTTTCCCAACAGTGTTATTTGACAGTACTTACTTTCAGTAAGTCTTTAGTCAAATAACAATATGATTGCACAATAGGAATCCTAAGTGTTACTGTATCATCCAGACTAGCACTATATGGAAATGCAGATCAAACATTCAGAAGACATGAGCAGCCAGATCATTAGCTCATACTTGTCACAGTCCTTTCTGGATTATATTATGGAAATGAAATTACTGAAATAAGTAGAAGGGAGATAACAGGAGATATAAGCAGGACTGGCAATGACTAATCATCAATTAAAGTGAAATAAACCTTCTTTTTAGAAACTTCTGCATCAATAGAATTCCTAAAGGAACACAATTTTCTATCCTCCAATTTTATTCTCTAAGAGATGAAGAGCTAAACATCAGTTTTGAAAGAGACCAGACAGCTATGCAGCTGACAAGAATCATAACAGCAAGAGTTAAGAACAAACTATCATTATTACAGTAAACAGACCACTGCAGGGAGTACAAACCTTTCAAGTGCCTAAGCCAACTTCTAAATTGTGGGGTTAGGGAAAAACAAATCTCTGCTGTCTATTTATCTTATGTCTCTGTAAAGGTATTTGCCAAAACTTTCTGGAGGCAGTTCAATACAGTTGAGTGAAACTGGCTGTTAAAATCACAGGTGGTTCCCAAAGTACTTGTTAAAACCCCTATTAGTCAGAGGGGCACCTCTCTAACTGCATCCTTTCTCCCATCAGGCTGAGACCCAGAAGACCTTGGCTCTACTTTCATCCTACACCCCTCATCCCACTTCTGGAATTAGCTGATGGTATGGCAGAAGCACCCTCAGAATTTGAAACACCTGAATTTCACATGCCAGTCAATGTCAGAGAGAGGCTGCAGGAAGAGGGCCCAGTTGAGGACCACAGTTCTTGGGCTGCAGGGACACGGTCATGCTAGGAAGGCTGTAGACAAGCACATAATTTACAGCTGGTGTGAAGTCTACCAGAGTGAGGCATACTAAAGCCATCTCATTAACTCCTCCCATCCTCCAAGCCAAAGTATCACACTTCAGGCAAGAGCACAAATTAAATAATTAAAAAAAGAAAAAGTCAACTGAAAACCCCGTAAATCTCTTTACCACATAAAAGCTGGGAATAGAGAGAAAGCTAGGCAGAACGCCAGCTTCCTGCCACTTTGCAGACAAAGCATGTCACACCTTTAGTTTGGACATTCATAAATAGATTCAAACTTTTGATACTTCAGAGGCCAGTGAGCAGGAACAAGGAAATTTCTCTTTAAATCTAATAACTGCATTCAACAGCAAGACTGCCATGATGGCAGCAGGCGAATAGTAGACTGTGGGGCCTCCTACCCCATACTAGTGTCTACTGCATAAACTAAAAGAGCCATCTCTTTTTATATCTGCATGGATATTGAGGCAAGCTATTACCTTATTTCTTTCTTAAAGTAGCTAACAGATTAGCTAAGTCCTTATTTCACAATTGCCATGGAAACATACCCTACTACGTAAGCATGAGGGACATTGTCATACATGCTTGGGAGTACGGAGGGCTAGTGGAAAATATTCTACACTGGTCTTCGCCAGTGACAGTGTCTTGAACAAAACCAAGCATAGTCTTTACTGAGGAAAGAAGAGTAGAAAAAAAACACTTCTCAAAAGATGCTTCCCAACACCTGGTGCCTTCATATCCATGTTTCTTCCTCTTCAGTTTGTATTGTCTATGACTGAGGAGAATCAGAGATGGGAAGAAAAGTGAGCATTGATGTTTTTCAAAGGATCCCCAAAAGATTGTAGATGAAAATGAAAAATTTTGTTAAACCATTACCCCAACTTTTAGTTGGTTCAAATATTCCTCCTGTCTGCCACCTCCAGCGTTGGTAAGCATATCATTTTGCACAGACACATCCAGCTGGCTTGGCTTACAAATGGTCTGCATCACCACGCACTGGCAGGCTGGTCCTACACAGCCCAAGCCCTGCATAAGCCAAAACAGCTGCTGCCCGAGGGAGAGATCAGGCTCTAGTACTCGAAATACAGGTTCAATTCCCCATCCCTACCAAGTTACTTCATTATTCTGTCCTGCCGTTCTCCACCTGAGAAATAATCTTCTTCGACTACACAGAAGTGTTGTAAGTATGAATAGAGACTGGTAGGCACTCAGATATTAGAAGAGCAGGAGGCTTGTAAATCTCTAAGATGTAGTTGGAGGCACAGAAGCAAATCTATAATGACTCCGCGAAACGCTCTTGGGTCCTACAGCTTAGGTTTAACTGCAGCAATTGCCTTCTGTGTATCTTCAAGAACATGTTTTTTTGAATTTGCTGAAGACTTCAGGGAAGAATTTGGGTTTAATTTAAAGAACACTCCAGCTTAAACCTTGCTTCTGGGCGGAGTAATCTTGGGGGGAGGGGGGTCAGTTATTTTATTTCTCCCATAACATAAATTATGTGAGGCTAATGTGTCAGTCTTAGAAGTTCCTCCATCTGGAGATGGGACTTCTGCCAATTATGTCATAATTTTTCTTGCCTGAAGTGCCTCGTATTCATTTTGTAAGAATCAAAATCCTAAGCACTTCAGGTGGTGAATAGATTTCCCTGTGACAATGAAGTGTATTTTATTTTAGAATTTTAGGCCAACTTCCTGCCACTTCATAACAAAAAATGATTAATGATACATAAAATCCATATTTTAGAATAGAAATAAATTGGGCCATTGCAGCATTTCTGTCTGAGGAAATTTTGTCATTGCTTGACAACATAATTTTACAGAATAAAACAACGCTTTGTACTTCGGGAATTTCGCTTCTGTGTTAAAATACATTTTTACTGCAAAATGGTGTAGGCAAGGCTTGAATTTAGGAGATTAGTAGATTAGATAATCTCTTTCTAAAAGGATATGCCAAGCCACTTTTTACAGATTGAACTGTAGTAGGCATAATCTTATTTTAAATAAAAATAAATGGATGAATAGAGTTTATTTTTACACAGGACTGTGAAGAGCAGATTTTTTTTTTTGGTGAATAGGAAAATCGCAGGTTTTATCAATTACAATGAATTCATAGAAATCTGCAGTAAAGGAAATCATTAAAGCGTTATATCAGCCAAATACATTTGGCAAGCATGCATACACATAATAAAAAATACTTAGGACTTGATGTAGAAATTTTTTACCCAGATATCTCAAAGAGCTTTCTTAAGATTTTGCAGGGTAGAAAGGCAAACAGAAACCAGTGAAGTGACCTTTCAAGGGATCTACTTGCTCAAAGAGCAGAGGATGGAAAGAAGATGGATTCTTTCAAACCCTGGGTATAATATAACTTTGGGGGCTCAGCTTTCTTCAGATGCCAATATTGCAAAGCAGTTCTACCCATACTTTCATTAGAAGAACAAAAGTAACTCTAAAAAAACAAAACAAAAAAAAATCCTTGGCCATTCCAGGTTGAGAGTGTCCTTAAATCCTTTACTGGATTTACTGATCCTCCCACCTCTTGACTCTGCTCAGATGCCGCTAGATAGGGTCCTGGCAACCCTGCACCACTTCCATGGTGAGAAGTGGACTTTGTACACATTATTGCTGGGCTTTAATTCTCATACTACAGTCTAGTTAATTACATGAGATCAAGAATTTTCTAATGCAGGCAATGCAAGCTGATCCCTCATGAAGGTACAATATGACTTGTGGTGAACTGGGCTGGGCAAAATACTGGAAGTAAAACGTGGCCTCGGGTGTCATTACAAGTTTCAGAGTCAGCATTAACAAAAAAGTATTTCATAACCAAATTCAACCTTCTGGTGGGAAACATGATGAAATTCTGCTGCCTAAGTCATGTTTTAATCAGTTTTGGGTGAATTTGGCAATGCCATGCGGACTGAAACCGAGTTGAACATTAGGATGCTTTGCTGCCAACATGGACTTCTCACATAGCTCTGAATGGCCTGGTGTCACAATAAAATCACGGTTTTAATTATAACAGGAGAAAAACAAACTGTAATTGGACAGTCTTTTTGAGTAAGTGTACATGATTAATAGCCTTTTAAAATGGAAAGGCAGAATACTACAACTTCTATTTAAAAATATGCAACTCGTTTTCACTGGCTCCAGTTGGTTGATCAGGTTGTGAAGGGGAACAGAAGTCTGCCAAGCTCCTAGTCCTTGGCATTTGCCAAATAAAACCAAGAAAAAGCAGTTGGAAGAGAGCAAAAGTTACTCAGTAACATTTCTGCAGAGATTTCCACCTGGCAGTGGAACAGGGGATCCTGAGCTTACATGGAAGGCTCAAATTTAGAAAAAGTTCCAAAACCACAAAGTGATTATTTACCAAGTTTGTCTGTGAAAAAAAAAGGCAAAAAAAAAAAAGCCAGGTGAAATCTGACAGCTTAGCTACACTTACTTTTTTTTTTTCTTCCAGGTACCAAAACAGTTATGTGAGCAGTTGCTGTTGGAAGACCTGTTCCCTTCACATTAGCAGACCATCTTCTATCATCTCCTCACTGTATCCAAGAACTCGGTTCTTGCCGATAGGCACAAGAACAATCACAGAATTATATGGGGTTGGAAGGGACCTCTGGAGATCATCTAGTCCAACCCCCCTACTGGAGCAGGTCTATCTAGAGCAAGTTGAACAGGAATTTGTCCAAGCAGGTTTTAAATATTTCCAGAGAATGAGACTCCACCACCTCTCTAGGCAGCCTTTGCCAGGGGCCTACCACTCTCACAGTATAGAAGTTTCTCCTCATGTTTAGGTGGAACTGCTTGTACTCAAGTTTGTGCCCATTGCCTCTTGTCCTGTCACTGGCCACCACTGAGAAAAGACCAGCCCCGTCCTCCTGACACCCTCCCTTTAAGTATTTGTAAGCATTGATCAGATCCCCCCTAAAATTAAACCTTTAAAAACAATTAAACCTTTTGCTTGTATTGTACCTAAACTCAAGTCCCAAATTGGCTGTGAATCTGATGTATATCCCAACCTCATAATTATCACCTGCCATGTTCTATACTACCGGTTTTCTTTTTTTCTGAGGAGGGGAGGAAGACAAGAAGTTGGAACAAGGGTTGTCAACAAAGAAACAGGAAAAAGTACTTTTTATAAAGTAGGACATGTAGAGAACCTAGCAATTTTAATAAATTTTACCCCTTGCATGCCAGGCTTAATACGCAAATGAGAAGGCAGAATGGAATTGTGTGTTTACTTATTTCCTCTTATTTTTGGACCGTAAGATAAACTCCTGTATCGGGCCAAACCTATTGCACCCATCACATCATGTCAGCAATTGTGACTCAGTCAGAAGACATTACATGCAGGAAGCGAAAGATGCAAAGATAAGATATTAGGACTGAAATCAATACATGATTCTCTTTTACATATCCCAACAGTCTCATTAACTTCAAAGTAGCTGATATGAATGTAATTAAAGAGCAGAACAAACAGCAAAAGGGGGAAAAAAACCACAGGGCTCTGTTTCAAGATCCTCACTGAAGTGGCATAGCACAGGGCTGTACCATAAATCACGGGATACACTCCGTCAAACCTAGCAGAAATTTTTAAAAACAAATAATAGTGACATTTTAAACAATGTAAATTGTATAAACGTGGGCATCTGCAGTTTAAACACAAATAAGTGCTGCCACCAGGGAGTAACTTTAAACAACAACAAAGTTCTCTGTGCTCTAATGTGCTAAACGCAGCTGGCTGGTAGAACAGGCCTGTATGCTGCTCACACAGGACAATCCTGTAGAAAGAGAGAACCGTGATGGAGCTGGATACTGAAGAATTTGTAAGTCTTTGCATGGCAACAACCAGAAAACCTAGCACAGCTCAGCACCAAAATGCACACCATTGCTAACGATTAACGCTAACTATTGGCCTATTGGGCTGTTGTCAGGTTTGCAAGCTTATGTGTAAAAAAAGAAAAAAAACAAAAACAATGAAATGAGAATGCTTTGTTGTCCCAGGGGTCGTCCTGGTCATGCTTAGATGAGGCAGATGTCCATGGGACAAAATCTAACCTCAAGGAGAAGTTAGATTCTAACCTGCGAAGAGGACACTGGGTTGGCCATAGGTGCTTTTCTACTTGCAGGGGACAAGGTGCTCAGCTGGGCAACATGATGGAGCCTGCCTGGCTGCTGGCCGTGATGCCCCAGCCTACACAGAAACAAGACAGTCCCCAGGCACCTCAAGGTGACAGGGACACCTCAGCAACAAGCAAAGTGCAGCTAGAGAAAAAGATGTGTGTTTGGGGGGGAAGTCTTCTGGAATTTTTCATGAGCTCTAAATTCCTAAATCCTCTCCCCGCCTACTCAGCCCGCAAACATGAATCAAGGGATCAATGGAATAGTCATATGGAATGTCTTTAATGGAGCATCAGTCCCTATTTCTTACATACATTGATGAATACTCCTACCAAGTGCTAAATTAAAATTTACGGTAGTGCTAATTAAAGTCACATTTGTGTGTGTGCTGCGTGCTGTTAGGCAGGAGAAGATTTCTTTTGCTGGAGATTAAAACTTCAGTAACATCTTTTTGAGCTTATACCAGTTTAATGCAAAACCAAAACATAATTATAGGAGGCTGCTAATGGATTAGATGGCCAGTGTTGCTGTCTAGCTGTGTTCCAGTTTTTCCTCTGTTGGCTTTGTGCTGTCTGTTGTCATCTCCTAATTATCTGTTCCTTTTTCAGTTGGCAGCTTTAATAGTTTGGGGGTATTATTCAAACCCAAATTAATTTGTGTTTTTCAGGAATGGCTTAAAGAGTAGGAGTTTTATTTGGAGCTTGATATGGCAATAAAATTTTTATCAGATGCAAAAGAGAAATATTTTTTTTGGCTGATTTTCACTACCATGAAACTACTCACACTGATCAGCAAGAGCAGAGAAAGCTCTGTATTGCAAAATAAAACAAGAATTTCTGAAAGTGCTTGGCAGCTGATTTGTTTCTGCATGACCCATCATCATTAGCTACCATCTACTGTAGTTTCTGAGGGTAGGAAGGTATGGCACTTTCCAAAATATTGGAGAGGGCATTGACCGAGGTCTTAATTGACATTTGCACTGTTGGTAATGATAAGTAAGTTCAAGGATATAAGGAAGCAAATCTGGCATTAAAACCTCAGGATCTTCATTCATGCAGCCAATTAATTAATAAATAAGAATACAGCATAGCAATTATATGGTGGCAAATCCTGCTAGGTGCTGCAAACCTGGAAGTCCCTTAAGAGCACTGGAGCACTAATCTCCTTGCAGCCATTCTTCCTAATTTGTGCACTGTGTTGTCACCGGCCACAAAATTATACAGTGAAAATTAATTAGTCATAGAAATCTATTGCAAGCATTCCAAGGAGAAAATAATCAATGAATGCATCTCCTAATAGACAGTGAGGAAACATGGCGTTTCCAGAGTCTAATGTTCCAGATGCATCCAGTTTCCAGCGTGCTCTGTGTTTACAGGGAAGGAGGCTGCACTGAAGGGTTTGTTGCAAGAGGACCACCTTTTAAAGATTAAAACATTCCCTGTATTCTCTCTTGAAAACCATCTCTCGGGGAAAAGGGGGTGCTAAAGGAGAAAGAGAGGGAGATGAAGGCAAAGCAAACGCCAAAAAAAAAAAAAAGAGTTAATTTGAAACTAATCAAACCCTATTTCCCCCCCTCCCCTCCCCAAACCCCGCATCAGAAATCTCTTTTATTTCGTTGCTGAATTCATTTTCAAAGACATGCCGATCCTTTTGAGGGGAATTCCGCATCTCACAGCTGTGCAATCTGCCCTGCAGTGTACACCTTGCTCGCCCACCTGCTTTCTGCAAAACACCCCCAACTTCCCAGGGCTGAGGCTGTGCCAGCAGAGCCAGTCTCCAGCAAAGACAGCACCTACCCCGCTATATTTTAAGAGAGTAAGAGAAGTAAAGTTCAGGACTGGGTAAGAACGAGCTGGCAGAACTGTTGTTACCTTGCAGAGCGTTCTACTGTATTATGCATGTATAATGCATGGTTTTATACAGCAGTTAAAAAGCAGTTTCATTAAACAGTTTCATTTTAAGAATAATTTGTTAAGAATGCAGCTCCTTTTTCAAGGCTAAATTCTTGTTCCATATTCAAAGTCTAACCCACATGCTGAGAATAAAGGAACAGTCATATTTTAAACACATATTACAATTTATGCTTTGAAACATCACATAAATCTAGCCCTAAGTACTTCCCATTTGATAGTTATTTTATTTTTGCCTGCTTTTGTTTTCTTCTTCATCCATGCTGATTCAACAGTATATATTAAAATTTTAATTTCACCTCTTGCTGTGCATTCAGGTGCCAACAATGAGTTGAACTCTCCTCATTTAAAAGCTCGTTTACTGGGGCAAAATTATGTCCCTTTGTTCCCATCAGTAGTTTTATTATCGTGGAAGATTAAAAGACCTGACCCTTTGGCACCGAGAAACACTGTGGTAACTCCTACAGCTCCTGACTTGAATGCTTTAAAAGTATGGTCCCTTGGTAGCTGGCAGAGCACTAAAACTTATACTGTGTCTGGCAAAGGTGTTTTATTTTCAGCTTTCATCTCATGTGTGCGTTAGCTACTGCCTTGATTATCTAGAGAAGAACGGGTCACGTCCAGACCTGGTGGGGTGGATCTTATCTGATGGGCAGGTAAATCAACGGGAAAGCAGGCACTCACGTTAACAAAACCACCCCAGCTGAAGTCAGAGCCATGCTATTCCCTCTCCCTTGTTGGGGAATTCATCTATTTCCCTCTTTCATGAGGGCACCTGATGCACAACCAGCTCCGGGAGCTGGGGAGCAAAACACATGCCGTATCCTGGCACAAACAGGGGGAGCAAGAATGCCCATATGCACAGATAAAAGATGACAAGCAGAAAAAAGAAAAAAAAATCACTTTTGCTTCAGCACCATTTCATTATGAACGTTGGGATATTTGATGTCTTATTTCAACCCCTCCTCCTCAGAGTCCCTTAGTTATGAGACACTCTCTTCTTCACTCTAGAACAACTGCAATGAGTTTCTAACCCCTCGTGGTCACAGAATTAACTGTGGATGCTCACCCCACAGCCCTCCTGACCAGAGGGTCTCCCAATGCACATCCCTTTTACAGTGCTGGAAAATAACAGAGTCCAAGGAAAAGGAAGATAAAAGCAGACTGTCAATAGCAGTAGTTCACCAGGCAAAAAAAATACTGATAACTGCCAGCTGCACCAGCAGGGGATGCCAGCATCTAATATCAGCCCTTATCACCAGTGAGTTTTGGGTGATCCATGCCAGGGATCACAGATCCTAAAGTCAGTCCAACCTTTCCACTGCAAATCTATGGAAAAATAAAGGGATTTTTCTCTCTATGATAATTTTACTTAAAAGAACTTTTAACTAATAATGTTAGAATAAATTATTTAAAATCAAACCTTTTTACCTCTTCCTCCCCCATTTAGACAAAAGAGCAACAGGAGAATCAGTCAGGGCCAAAGAAGAAAAGACTTTGATTTTCTGATCCAGACTGAATTTCCAAGCCCTGTATACCAGGAAAAGCATTTGTTTGCTTATAAACTCTGGAAGTGCAATAGATTACAGCACAGAAAACATGATTCTTCCTTATGTTCACAGCTCCTTTCCAATGCCTTTTTATAATCATCTAAAAAACAACATGCAGCAGACCGACGAAGAAGTAATCTGTAGGAAAGCAGTGTGAAAAGCTATGGCTTAAAATGCATTTTTTCAATTCAATTTACAGGTGATAAATTTTAAAGAGAGAGATTTTTGAGAAGTTTCTACATAAAATGAAATTTTAACCTTCTATCACATGATTCTAAATTCTCTAGTTTTTCACTTTGGCATCTCTATCATGAAAACCATGTTAACTGCATTCAAAAAGCATCCTATTTCCTCTAAATTTTGCTTCCCATGTGTCTAGATTACCCCTTCTTGACCTCCTGAAAATTATGAATGTTCCCTTACTAAACAACCCCCATAAATAAAGCTACTTTGGGGTACAAAGAAGTACTTCCAAAATAATGCAAAGTAGGGTTTTCCAGTTAACTTTTTTTTGCTTTTCTAAATGTCAGAATCTCATAACGGCCTTCCAACAAAAGACACGAGAATTAATATTTCCTCCTGGCTGAAGATCCAGTGGATGATACTGGCCACAAAGAGTGCACACCCGAACCAAGTTTCATGGTAAGGTTCTCATTGAAACCCTATCATAGTTCAATACTTCATGGAGGTAAGGCACAAAATACTCACAGATACCAAAAAACATGAATACATTAAATAGTTACAGCATATTTTTTAAGACAGTAGAAAATGTAGAGAAACCACTACAACAAAATCCTCGTTTTATGTAATTTTGTTCAAACTAAAGTAGCTTAGCTGAATAAGCATCCTTGTAAAATTGGAACAGGTTCCCTTTTTCATGCAACAATACACCCTTTAGTTTTGCTTCCAGGGAACGGTGCCAGCTTATTTTAAAAAAAAAAAATTAAAATAAAAAAAAAGAGATTGCATAGTCTGTAAATGTTTTTCAATTAAGAATACATGTTCCAACTCTTAATTGCCCTCTCTGTTAGAAACACACACCTTTTCCCTAGTTAAAATACGATTTGCTTCAATTTCCGGCAATTAGATCCTTTCCCAAACAGAAAAGTCTATTTTCAAGCTTTGTACTACATTAGGTTCTGGCAGACTCTGACCGAGATTATTCTTATTATTTACCTTTAGGTAAACTAGAGGGAGTGAGTTTCAGATTTCCTATACGCTCTACAGGACTTTTACTCCTTGAGCAACCACATCTCTTCCCTGAGCTGTCTCCAGATTATCATTAGTTTCTTTGAATTGCCAGTGGCAGAATGTGACACTCAGAACTTACCACAGAGAATGCCCACTAATATTTGCTAGGACGTTCTTCTCATATTTTAAGCTTCCCTGCCCATAGCCTCAACAATGGTTAACATCTTAAAAGGATATCATTAAGTCAAACGAATGGCGTTACACCAGGAATTTGTTTTCTGCCATCTAACTAAAACACTTTCACCACCTTCTCTACTCACTGCTTCTCAGGCACAGTCTCACACTCTGTCATCACAGTCTTAACATTTGTCCCCCTGTGTTCCATCCTATCCCGATTGCATAAACATTCAAATAATTAAATTTCCCTTACCTTATCAATTCATGCAGAAAGGTCTACATCGCTGGCCTCTTCATAGTCCTTAGTTCTTCCAGTCCTGCTTCACCTGCAAAGGTAATCAGTGAGGATCTCCTGTGCTCCTTTGGGACATCACTAAATATTTTAACTAGTGTGCAGCAGAAAGAAAATGGCCAGAATAACTACTCCAGTTCCCACAGGCCTCAGAATGCAAACTTGCAGAACTTTACTAGGAAGATAGGTAACTACAAAAAAAGCTTCAACTCATCCTTTGTAAAACGCACGTAGATATAATGCCATACCCTTGTCATCTGAGCTAGAAACTTCTCCTAGGAACAGCACCCTTGGAAAAAGTCCATAGACTCGTCACTGGTGTTTGGGTGTGACGGATTTTTCTCAATATGTTCAAAGTGACATAAATGAGTGGGCACAAGGCTTCACAAGACACAGTTTAAATGTCTCCAAAATTACAAGGAATGCTATGGTGTCAAGGAAGCAGCTGAATTTGAAACATCTACCCAAAAAAATTAAAAACATTACAGAATACATCATATGACTACAAGTGCACACACTGACTGAATATTTACTATTACACATTTGTAGAATAACAGCATTGATATACAAAATGTGAAAATGAAGGTCTACAAGATGCACAAAGAACTAAAATTCTAATTTGGTTGCCTTTGTTAATAAATGGTACTTTTCTTTCCTGGTCCTCTTTGCACAGGAAGACATTTTACATGCACACTACATTAATTAGACATGTAAAAGACATTTTAAGCCTGCCAACTCAACTGCTTTGGGCAGTATTCCACCAGATTTCCAGACAATTAGCAGCTGGAACATCTGGAAATCTCAGACAAACGGCCACCAACCATGCAAAAATCTACTTCATATCTAAACGAGCGTCTGATACACCACAGGAGTTCAGGGGGACAGACAGACATCACAGGAGGTACTCGAGTCTCCTGAAGTGCGTGCACAGTCACTCTGGACACACTCGAGAAGCTGCACAGGCACAGGCCATGTATACAGGCATGGTGTACAGAAAGATGTCAGATTTACTGTTCTGGGGCTTGAGGAGGCTGGAAGTTATGACATAGTGACTGTTTGTTTCATTGCTGAGCTTTACAGCATCTTTAGGCTGTATCTTCCTACCCTCCAGGACCTCCAGCAACACCCACCACAGTGGGAGGAGGAGAGTTGGACTTTTGTGTGCATAATCTTACTTATCTCGTGGTGTCAATGATCAAGTCTAAGGCACTCAAAACCAAAACCTGAATACGTTTCTTTTCTTTCTTCCACCAGCTTAGAGGTCTTGTACCCTCTAAGAGATGATGAAGAAAGTGAACCCAACTTGTATCCAACTTTGTCTCCAAGTTGCTCCTCATACTGTATTACAGCACAAGAACTAGGGACCAGCCCTCAGCAGCTCACCATCCCAAAAGAAACAGCATTCCTACAACTGATTAATCTACCAAAAAAATAACAAATAAAAAAATCCCAAAGAGTCACATCTCTGACTGAAAGGACTTTCCACCTCAAGGCTTGTTCCACAGTTCGGTTCAGCTGACAAATGCAGAGACAAGGATTTCTCAACGGCACAGTTTCCAGAAAGAGATGACTCACCCCTATTGTTAGGAGAACCAGAGGAGCAACCCCCTGAAAAGGATACGACTCAGAGGGCACCATCGGGACATAGCACTGTGAAAAAGCTCCCAGGTGCCTACAAGAGGAGAGTCAGCATCTCACAGGAGCGCTTGCCCTGTGGCAAGTAGGCAGAGACTCAGTGTGCAGGGGCCGAGCGTGACACGAAACGCTGGTGACATGGAGAAAAGGAAGACCCCCCCCTGTCCTGACAGCTCCATGGCAACACCTCCTCCTCCCACACCTGAAACGGTGGCTAATGAAATGGGGAGAAAAGAGAGTCTGTGGTGCCAAAGCTGCGGCGCATTTAAACCACAGGATGTGATGCAGCTGAGTGGCATCAGGGAGGATACGAAGGCTGCATGAGATGCTATAAATATAATTTTAAAACCATACAGGCGTGTGCTGAGTTCTCTCCGTATCCAAACCCAAGCATTTACCACCCTGTTTATCCAATTACCATCCCATTTATCTGAACAGTGCTTAACAGAAATTCTTCAAGGTTAGGGCCCCAGGAAGAGTCTTTTTCCCAGTCAATTCTTTGATTGCTTTTACCTCCATCTCTCCAAATACTCTGAATGCCCCCAAACCATTTGGGATAAGCAACTTGTGCTGAATTTCCATCTTGTTCATTCACTACTTAAGCAGGTAAAAAAAAAAAAACCAAAACCCAACCTTTGCTTGTTCAGCTAGCTTAATATTGAGGGTAGGCAGTGATGTCCTTCTTCCATGAATATGCTAAAATTAATCCAATTTGCATGGGAACATTTAAGCAGCAAATATTTATTCATGATTGGGAGAGAACTGTTCCAAGTATGTAAACTAAAGGTAGACATTAAAAAAACCCAGCATAAACATTGATCATCATAGCTTTCCTACAATTAGCTGCCAGGTATAATTAATTTCTGCTTCCAGTCATATTAAATCACTAACAAGCATAACATGTTTGAAAAAAAGAAATAATTCAAATAAAATGCAATTAAGGAGATCCAGTTATTTCAGTCTGGGCAAAGTGACCCTCACTCTAATAGCCCAATAGTTAATGAAGCTGACTTTAAAAGAATTCCTTTTTCTCCCCATGAACATTATCTTTATTTTTTCCTAAGCTTCATACCGAAGTTTCAAAATTTAATTAAATGTGCTGCACAGTCTGGAGGAGTAAAAAGCAAGAGATACATCAGCAATAGAAATGGCAAACTTCTTGCAAGCAGTCTGCCAACTAAGGGAGTCATATGCTGGGTTATTGTTAAACTGAAGCAGGAGGAGATAAAAACACAGAGGCATGTATTTTTACACACTTTCAGATGAATATTGTGAGAGATTGTGCTCCTTAGCTGAAACTACTCCTCTGACTAAGGATAAGGCTGCAAGGGAGAGGTAAAATGGCAAGAATATATTTTTTTTACTAGAAGAGAGTTCTCTAGCTCAGTACAGATCATCTTTACTTCTAAGAGTGATCTCTGTTTTTTGAAAAAGATTTCTGGCTGTGGGCTTAAAATTGTGTTTGATCAAAAACAGCTCAGAAGGATCAGTCAAAGTCAGCATCTCACTGTTTTGATGCCTTTCTGCTCAAGGCTCCTAGAGAAGAGGATTGCCATGATCAGGGAGCACAGGATGATTGCTGTGTTACTTCCACAGCAACTCTTGAGCTTTAGCACGGAGACGAACCATTAGCATTTTAACAGTGACCAGGGACGCAGGCAAACTCATGCACCATTAATTAACCCTTCTTTACTTTGTTAGTGTTCCTCTCCATCAGAGTTGTAAGACTAGGCTGTACCAATGTTCTTCATCTACAGTCCAAGCAAAGCCAGTTCCTTGATGGACAATAAAGTGGGTTTGAGCTAAGCTCTGGAGCCTGTCACCAAAGTAGAGGAGAAGCATTAATCTGTCTGATAAGGCCTTGTTTATATTGATGACCCCATCAGGTTTAGGCAGCTTATAGGTACACAAATCTTGGTGCATGAGTAGGAACAAAGATAAAATATGAAAGCATAAGAAAAAGGAGACAAAATAATTTCACTAGCATCCACTGTCATAACTAGCCTTCTTAACAAAATATTTAAGCATCTAGTAATTTATGCATCTATCATCCTGCGCAGAAAATAGAACTGT
Organism: Scolopax mira; assembly: GCA_004320125.1. Lineage (NCBI taxonomy): Eukaryota > Metazoa > Chordata > Aves > Charadriiformes > Scolopacidae > Scolopax > Scolopax mira. Next base: position 23,539 of record BJBW01012855.1, on the reverse strand, counting down.
TACTCATTCCATCTGTGCAGAGGTAAAAAGAGGACAGGATTTCAGCATGGCTACACTCCTGAATCAGCAACTAAGATACTGGTAATTTGGTTCCGAGAAAGAAGAAAGAAAAAAAAAGAAAAAGAACTCCTGGAGCAGGTGCAGTTAAAGGAAACAGCAACTCCTTTATCAGGAATTGCCACTGTTCCTTGCAAAGAGCACCACAATGCCATTATATATACCATCTATAAACCAAGGTTTTCTCACACTTTACACGCCCTCATTGCAAAATGGTAAGTTCAACAGCTCAGACAAAGGTAACAAGGATGAGCTCAAGTGAGGAATCAGGGTGGCTTGTAACTTGGGGACAGTGGGAAAGCCACTGCATCTTCACAGCCTCTGTCAATTTTTTGTGCAAAACCCTTCAGTGTGCATTTCCCCAGCTATCCCTGAGGTCATAGAGATGGACACGATGCACCCAGGCTGAGTGCACAAAAGGACAGCACGCAGGAGTAAGTCAGAAGGTCTGACACCCCACCTGACCTGTGATTTCACTTGTGAGGTGAGCACTGAGAAGTTACTGCGCAGCACTGAGATTGAACCCTCCTCTTCCTCGGCAAGACTGAATCACAGAATGATGGAACTGTCAGAGATGGAAGGGACCTCTAGAGATCATCTAGTCCAACTCCCCTGCCAAAGCAGCGTTGCCCACAGCACATCACTCAGGACAGCATCCAGGTAGGGCTTGAAGATCTCCAGAGAAGGGGACTCCACACCCTCCCTGGGCAGCCTCTTCCAGGGCTCTGCCACCCTCACCCAAAAGAAGTTTTTCCTCATATTTGAATGGAACTTCCCATGAAGTTGAGCCTGTTGCCCCTCATCCTATCACTGGAAACCACTGAAAAGAATCCAGCTCCATCCTCCCTCAACCCACCTTTACAAACATAAATACTTATAAACATAAATAAAGTCTCCCCTCGCTTGTCCAGGCTAATGAGTCCTAGCTTCTTGAGCCTTTCCTCAACAGGGAGATGCTCCAATCCCTCCATCATCTCTGTTGCCCTACGCTGGGCTCTCTCCAGTAGTTCCCTGTCCCTTTTGAACTGTGGGGCCCAGAACTGGATGCAGTATTCCAGTTGTGGCCTCATAAGTGTAAAGCAGAGAGGGAGAATGACCTCCCTTGACCTACTGGCCATACTCTTTCCTCTGCAGCCCAGGATCCCATTGGCCCTCTTGGCAACAAGGGCACATTGCTGGCGCATGGAAAGCATGCTATCTACCATGGCTCCCAGATCCTTCTCCTCAGTAGCGCTGAGGAGAAGCAGATCATCTGTGTTGAAAGGGGAGTTCAACGCAGGCATTACAGTTTTTGGGCATTTGTTTGTCTGTGCAGTCACCCCTCGGTGGGCATTTTGTTGGAGCTCCAGCTTACACAGAAATCGGCACATAGCCATTCAGGTAAAAAAGGGGACCTGCAGTAAGAAGTTAGAAGGTCCTTTACAAGGTAATGGTTACTTTTTTCCTTGTTTTCCAATGAATACCAATAAAATAATCTCATCCTCTTAATATCAGCTTCAGAATAAATATCCAATACTATTCTTGTTTTGTACAGTACTGCTCTCAAACCACCATTGTATTTTTTAAATATATAAACGTATATATCTGCACATGTACACACAAAGACACAAATTTGCTGCAAAAAATCTTCCGTCAAGATGCCCACCAGCAAAAAAGCATTAGAGCCACCACCATATGCAATTGACAGAACAGCTGAGAGATATCATCCTGGGAAAGAGACAACCTGGTCAGGTGATACAAGTCAGAGATCAGCAAATTAAAGAGTGTCTGCAAAAAGACAGGTAAAAATTAACTGCATAGTGCATCTCCCAGCATGAGAGCTAACGGAAACCAAATGAAAACTGCAAGAGCAAGAGTAAGGAAAAATAAAAGACAGTTCTGCCTGCTACAGAGCTCCTTGCAAAAGATTATTAGGGATGTAAAAAGTTTTCATGGGATGACAGGGAACTGCCCTGAAGAGAAGAACCTACCAGAACCTTGAAGAGACAGATGTTTAGGGCTATTAAATAGAAAAAACCTACACATTAGGTTTATGAAAAGTTAGAAATTGAGACATTAATTGGAGGAAGTATATTCCTTTCCTTGTTTTCAGTCTTTCCTGTGCATCTGCTTATAGCCACCTCAATAGAGGGTAGTTATAATCTTAGGGGGTGTTTATGAACCTCAGACTGAGCCAGGTAGATGCTCTTAAACCCTTGAATTTACAAGAGCACGTATTTTGGATTTGTGTTTACATAATGCCCTACGAACTAGTCACACAGCAGTCAGTAAATAAGCATCAATTTTAACTTGGACCTCTCAAGCCTAGAACTAATGTTTTAGCCACACCAGAGCTTTCCTCCCTGATATAGAGCATACTGCTGTATCAAGTCTTTTTCTGGAGGACAAAGTATCCCGAGATGTGGCTCACAGATCCAACAGTTCACAGATTTACAGTACATTAACTATGGTCATGGGAAAATGTTGGGTTTTTCTTCTATAAAGAGGGTCTTGTGTAATATGTAAATGCCACGAGGGATTAGCACAAGAAATTATTTTTGCAGCGTGTGAAAGTGTGCTGTGCCAATTCTCAGAAGGTCCAGCTCCAGCCAAGCCTCATGACAGACCCAGAGGCAAGTGCACAGCTCTCAGTGCCATTGCCCATTAGAGATGGGTCAGACCAGCTGAGAAGTCAGAGAGAAACATATGCAAAATCAGTAATTTACAATAGATAGTTTTATTGCCCAATCTATCTGAAACTAGCTCTGACAGAAAACAGTTCAAGCAGAAAATCCCCTTTTTTTGGTAACATAATATTTTACGGACATTCTATCCTTATAGAAAAGTCCTACAAAATTCAAATGAGATGAAAGCTCATACACTTCTGTAAAAATTGCTTTCATCACCTATAAAGCAGAGAGACTTTTGTCTGCATTTGTATTATTCTGGTGCAGAGGTCTATGGAAAGAAAATAACATTCTAATTCAAGTGGTTCAAAAAAACCCAGTACTCTAAATATTTTCCTGATCATGTTACATGAGATTCTATAGGAAGACATTAGCATTTTTCAGACTGTGAAATAATTAAAGTAAGAGGAAGAATAAAGCTTATGAGTAGCTTTATAAAGTATATGCAACACTGTCACAGAGTACATGAAATTGTGTGGCATCTCTGAGACTGGGTGTAATGAGATAATAGTTTTTCCAGGTTTGTCAAAATACATGAGCTAATACTTTTTTCTAGAAGAAACTTACCTGATGGACCCATTATGCAAATAACTTTCTCTTGATTGTTTGACGAGTTAATTCTTATTGTTAGCTGGGGGAAGAACCAGCTAATAGGCAGTCACATAAAGATCACAAGGCCTTTACAAATATGTTTTTGAGCCTGGTATGTGTTCTGCACTTCATATAGCAAAGAAATATAAAGGAACTGGAAAACCCAGCCAGGTTAGGAATGAGATTTTTATTGTCTATGCACAAATACGCCAGGGTAAGCTAAGTACACTCACAAAGTTTGGAAAGGAATGGCTGAGAGCAGACTGAGAAGTTATTTGAAGCAGGATCACTCTTTTTTATTTGCTAGAAGAAAAGGATTTTAAGGACTGGGTTAAATGAGTCCCAGGCTGCCTATTAATTCCCAAAACAATGATATAGCGGTTCTCCAAATTTAATCACCTGCTATCTGTTCATATTTATAAATTTGGTTTTAGGGCTATAAAATGGTGTACTGTTGATCAGACAGCTCCCAAATGAAAAAATCCTAACCGGAAGAGTAAACCCTTTTGCACATGTGGAGTTATCAATGCAGGCTAAAGGCTCCAAATAATTATGAGAGACAGGAAAGCCCAGCAGATCACAAATGGCACAAAAGAAACTTGCAGGATTAGACACGGTTTAAATAATATTGTTGAAAACATACAGTAGAGTTTAAATAAAAAGCAAAACATAGTGTGCATAACAACATGAACAGGAAGTGAACTGAAAAACAACTACAAGCAAAGAGGGAAATGAACAAGTCTATTTGATCTTTCCAGCTGAATTAAATGCAAACATTAAAAAAAAAATAAAAATAGCGACAACTAATTTGTGATGTAAAAATATTCCTCTTTTAATTAAATTATAATAAATGAATGTAATTATTTATCTAGGTTGGGAGTTCTGTCTACCCAGACACAATTCCTCACTCAGACCCATTGAGGGGAAGCAGGTGGATCAGGCTGACCTAAATTTGGCTGTGTTGGAAACTAAGGGTAAGATTTTCAAAGCTCTCCAAGAGGTTTTAACTACATCCCACATTCCTGGCTTCTTGGCTACAATCTCTGGAGCACTGCAGTGATTTTTCTTCTACCTGTATGATTTTTCCCTGCTGCGATACAGCATCTAAAGTCCATATGATATGATTTTATTTGGGTCGTCTACTTTTCTTGTAAAGGATTTTTTACAGAGTAAGGTGTGGGTCAGAAGTTATTCCATGCTACTGCCCACCACATCTTTTTGATTCTATCCTCAGTGATCTTTTGAAAGTTCATGAAATGGGAACAGGACAGCTTTCATTTCTTCTGGGTGTATGCCCTACCATGTATTAAAAATTCTAATACAGAGCTGCTGCTCTGGTTATGAAAGAATAGCATTTCTGATACATTAAACAAAGACAGAAAACTTTCCAAGATATTTTTTTTTTATGTAATCTCCTGGTCTGCCAAGTGGCCCAGCACATGGTGTATACAGATGCACTAGAAGACAGACAACTATCATACCATAAATTCCTTTGCTGCTCTTCTGCTGTGAATGACAACAACATTTTCCACTCATTTCAGTGGTAATGATTCCAAAGATTTATCAGATTGCCAGTCCAGTTACTCAGGCTTAACAGCAGTTTGCAGTTCAGAATAACTTTTTCTGACCCCTCTTTTCCTTTTTGCTTCTTCACTCCCTTCCCCCTGCTACACGATTATTTTTTTTTTAAGAAGTAATTTGCTTTCTGCCATTTGCTTTCTCAGCAGGGCTGTTATCGGCACTAGTCACTAAGGGAGGACAGCTGGTAAGGGAGAGAAAAAATCAGATCCTTAAGAACATAACCATGGATTTAAATATGTGAGCCTGCACTGTAAATTGTTTTGTTATGCAATTTGTATCGACCTCACTCCATAAGTCAGGGGCATACCCTGCAGCACGTAAAGTTCATAGAAATAGTCAAATACGACCAAGAAGCACATGCTCATACAGATAAAGCAGAGGAAGAGACCATTTGTTGCAGAGCAGCATTTGTAATTCTGGGAACTGGCCCCACATTCTGAAGCAGATAAAGTGGTTTGCAGAAAACAAAAGATGAGACTCACAGCTGGAGGAAACACAGGTGTCAAAGACTGTTGCTACTGCTTTTGTTGTGGCTCAAAATAGGCAGGCATATTCAATACGCAAGAAAGACAAAAAAGAGGTATACTTGAGCAAAGTTAGCCCAAGACTTGACAGGTGGGTCATATTTTCCTCTTGCTTATGTTTTGCATGATGAAGACTTCCCTGGTGAAGACAACCCAGCCAGTGCAATGCAAGATGAAGTTCTGGAACGCTGGTTTCAACCTGTCTCCAGCCCCAGTTTCAGAACTGGCTTCAGTAGGAACTGCACCTACACTGGAGCTGAATTTGGCTCACTGAGAGCAAACGTTTTAAAACCCTTCTGCTGGATTAGCTGCCTGGATATCATCATGTTGACTTCCTCTAATATATTCATCAGCAAAGTTTCAAACTGAAGACAGCAGGCTAATGGGGAGCTGGAGCTTACTGAAATGACCACCTACCAATCAGCCTGTCCCACTTACAAACCATTTGACCCCATTATTGATTTTCCCCCTTTGGTTCAATCCCCTACCAACCAGCAGACCTTGTCAGCTGCCTCTCTTTCCTATTAATAAAAAGCTCAGCCACGACACTAGTTTTAGAGGAGAAAGTGGCAGGGAACCAGGCTCCGCGCTGGCATTCCGATGGTTTAATTGAAGATGAACACTTTGTTCAACTCTTGCCCCTTTCCCCAGGGTGGCCAGCATTGCTTCAAATGCTTGCCGACTTAAATGGTGACAGCTGCGGGACACAGACTCATGTATCACAAGCTGCATGGAACAGGAGATAGCTGAAGGGCAGAACTTCAAAGCCTCTGGTCGTAACCACCCGGACAGCACAGGGCTGCTGCCGCTGCCAGCTGGTAGCCTCCAAGCTCAAATGTGGGGAGGTGGCCTCGCAAGCAACTGGCCATTTGCCATATCTTGGACATGCTGCATATCCATCCCAGAGAGGGACTGGAAGACATGAAGTGAGGAGAGTGCTGGCTGCTTTAACATTCCTACTGGGCTTGGTCAGACCTTTCAAAACCTGAGAGCAGTACATCAACGCGTGGGGTTTTCTCCTCTTTCAAGGAAGGCAACTAAGGGGAGGAAGAACCAAGGTGATTTTAGCTTGCCTTCTCCAGCACACCAGCTTCCAACAAAGTTTTAAAACTTTTGTGGAATAAGAACAACCACAGTTTAAATATTTTTTCTCGCTATTTGACAAGTATCTTGCAATTCTTCCACCTTCTGCATCCTGATCATCATCATCAAAAGCCTCAGTCAGTATTGGCTGGGAAATATACGGTGGCCTCTAATGCTAATTTGGCTGCATAGTTTATTTTCAGGCTCATGCAGGAGAATATAGTTTAAAATATAGGGCAACGAAAATGATTCAAGGATTGGAGCATCTCCCTTATGAGGAAAGGCTGAGAGAGCTGGGACTTTTTAGTTTGAAGAAGAGAAGGCTGAGGGAAGATCTTATTAACGCCTATAAGTATCTAAAGGGTGGTTTGAAGGAGAAGGGAACCAGACTCTTTTCAGTGGTTGCCAGTGAGAAGATGAGGGGTAACGGGCATAAGTTGTAACATAGGAGGTTCCACTCAAATATGAGAAAAAACTGCTTCACAGTGAGGGTGCCAGAGCCCTGGAACAGGCTGCCCAGGGAGGTCATGGAATCCCCTTCTTTGGAGATTTTCAAGACCCACCTGGATGCTGTCCTGAGTAACATGCTCTAGCTATGGGCAATCCTGCTTCAGCAGGGAAGTTGGACTAGATGATCTCTACATCTTTCCAACTCTAAAAAATTCAGTGAAATTCAGTGAAAAGACAATTCAGTGAATTCAAGTGAAAGTGGTCTTTTCACCAAGTGACGCTGAGGCTAGATGTAGTTGGGCCCTACCTCAGAGGAGCTGGGTTTGAAGATGCACGTTCTCCAACTGCAGCCTCATGCTCAAGTCCTTCCACCCCAAAACCAAACACAGAGACAAATGATAAGCAACCTTCACCCCCACTGCTGGAGCACAAAAGGGCTACAGCAGGATGGAGAACTGGCACCATGAATGTATTTTAACTGGAGAGCCACAATCCTATGTTCTTATTTCCTTCCCAACTTTGCTTCTGGGCTCACTTAATTAACAATCATACAGTGCTCCAAATTAAGAGGAAATTAAAGGTATAGCCCCCAAAACTGATGGCCTAATCTTGTTGGATGTTCTGCTTAAATTACTAACCCCCTTTTTCTCTTCCCCTGACAAAAACAATAAACTAATTCACTCAACTACTTTGGGGCTATAGTGGTCCAGATGTAAGAGGTTCTCAGGAACCTTGCAAACTATTTAGGCCCAATTTCTTCAGGAAACTACACAGTTTTATATCACAGATACTAAATAACAATGGACCTGCACTGATGCCATGCTTTTTGCAATCTTAATAGTGATGCTCTTGACATGCACCCCTATATTGTAATTTCTGACACACTACACTTCACATCTACACAACATACGGGGCAACACTGTTTACTTAGGATGCTTAAACTCAGTAAATTACTCTTCAGCCGGTGTAGCTGCCATAACTCATTAACAGATGGTTTACAGCAGATCTGTCCATAGCAAATGAAATCCTTTCACTATTTCTGTCCAGTTAGAAAGACTTCTGCATTCAGGTAGTAAAGAACTATGATTGGAGCATGAGGACTCTTGCTTGCTGCTCATTAGAAAACCAGCATAACCACCTACGATTTGGGTGAATGACACATTACTAGTGGAGCTTAAAGAACACAGATCTGCTGCACAGTACAAGGCACATTGGACTAAGTTTGTTTATCTCTTGCAGGGTGAAATTTTGCCTCCAATTACATTCATACAAAGCTATTAATTTAGACTGCAGCTGGCCTCCTAGCCTCCGGTTAACTGTTCAGGAGCCTGTACTGTGAGAACCCTCATAAAGTACTGAGAACACCACACACCTCAAGCCACAGAAGCACACTACACAGCAATAGGAGAGGCAGAGAAAGCCATGCAAAGATTTCTCATGACAAAGAAAGGTATCAGGAAAGAAAACATCCCTATGCTGCTTCTTTTGTCTTTCCAAAGAAATTTCCAACTCTTGGCTACCTGTCAAATTCCACAAGGCTGGAAGCAAGCTGGTAACTATGCCACTACCACAATATTTGAGGGAAGACCTCACTTAAAACCTTGCTACATGAATAAAACCCATCTACCAGTACTGATCACCAGTACACCAGCAGGTTCTGATTCTCAGTGTGAGCAGCTGAAATTTGAAGGCATTCTAGAAATTTTGAAGAGTGCTTCCTCACTTCCAGAACACTGACAATGCAATAAGGAATACTAAAAGAATGACTGCTGTACTTGCAAATGTTTTTCTGTCTTTTAAATATCCCTTTCATTCAACTGATGAGGTAGGTACAGAATCCTTTTGGCGCCATGAATGCAGTGCTATGATACTGGAAAGGTTTACTTAAAAAAAAAAGAGCTTTAGAGACCCAAATTTCAAAGAGCAAATTACAAGAAAAATGTGCCTTTCAACCATAATTTTAAGGCAACTTACGATTGGGAGCAGTTAGAACTGGTCATACTGCAAGATGCTGTAAGTATACACCATTCTGCACTCTGTCCTCAGGCCACCTCAGTAGGGAGGCATGGCACAGCTTTTTATTTATTCTAACCTGCTTTTTTGTTTTCTGTAGCATAGAAATCATTAAGACAGAAGTTTTTCAGATACAGAAAAACATAACACAAATTTTTAATGACCTCTCTAACTCAGTTCCCCACTGCATACATAGCTAATTATTTTTCACTTGGATGTTTCCTGGGCTTTGCTTCATTCTGGTCAGTCAAGAAAACCTAAGAGCTACTAGTAAAAGGTGACCACTCCTTTAAATAGTCTGCCATGTGGGGAGATGATATTCTCTGCATCTAACTTTCTTCTGCTCTTAATCTTTGAAAGTTTTGAAGACAATGGAACGAAGGTGGCAACTCCTCTAAAATCAGACTTTCCTGTATGGATTTGGATTCCAAACCAAGGCAGGAAGAAAAGAAGTAACTGGCTCTGGGATTTCCAAGCTGCACCTGGCTATGCCTCCTTCAGCATTCATTCCATACACACAAATGAAGAGGACAGAACATGAGACAGAGGAGGCTCTTTCAGAGCAGAGGGGAATTTCGCAAGTGTTTGGGGGAATAAAAGAAAGTCAGAAGAGTATAACTCTGTCAATAATGCATTATACTTGAAAGGGTCTGGGTATATCTATCACTTAGCATGTTACAGTCTCCCTTTTAGGGGAGTTTATGAATATAAAACCCTTACCTGATTTGATGGACCCGCACTTTCAAGCTAGTCAGCACCTGCTCTCAAACTTGATATACTCTCAAACCGTTTTAAGTGAAGCCAAAGGATCAAGACTTAATTAGCAGTGAAATGCTTCTTATACGGAGCGGCTCGCTCCAGGATCTCCCGAGGGACATAAGATTTGTCTCTAGCTGGAATCCCCACCCTACCCTCAGCTGCTTGCTAGGAGGTTTGTGTTTTTGTCGTTTGGCAGACACTCGCCTGCCGCGCAGGCTGCGACGGGAGCGCGCTTTTGGCAGCGGAGGCTGCGCAGCTCGGGGAGCCGAGGAGGCAAGTTGTAGCAGCTTCATCTCCGTGCTCTCAGCTCTCCAGCTCTGCCAAACCAAACAAGACAAGGTGAGATGCTTTTCTTGCTGCTCCTCAGTAGGCAGCCTCATTAGTTATTTTTTGGTCCAATGAGAGGGGGTTTTTTTCCTGGGTTTTTTGGAGTTGTTGGTTTGTTGGGTTTTTTTGTTGTTTTGTTTTTTTTTTTTTTTTCCTGCAGGGATAACAGTCATTCAGGTGTAACAGTTCAATTAAAAGGCTCTCCTGCTCTGGCAGCCACAGCAATAAGTCACCCCTCTGCTTAGGAAAAGAGCTTAGCTTCCATCAGAAGCATGGAGGTGAAGGTATAGCCATTGCAAGTAGGAAACGTCACAGGCGGTATCAGATGCCTGGCTCAGTCTCTCACCAGGCCCCCAGAAAATGCTTCACCATCTCAGGCAATACAAAAGTGCCAAGTACTGTTTTTAAAGGAATGACACTGTCAAGAATTCAGGCCATAAGCCTCTTAACACCTCTTCTGAATGGAGTCTGCTACGAACAGAAAGAATGAAACGAAATCCATCACGGTCTAGAACAGCTGGGCCCTGGTGTCTTGCTTACTTGCTGTGACTGGGACTTTTTTTTTGGTCACTTAGATAACACAAAGCTAACCTTGTCATTCCCTTAATTTTTGCAAATCTCTAAAACACATCTGTCTAAATATCCATGACCTAGAGGGGAAAAATAATATATTTAAAATACAAAATGGATGCCAAATCTAACTCATCAGTCTCTGCTGGGATTCCTGAGAGTCTTGGGAGGTGGGACCTCAAGCAGTTTATTTTGGCATCCTTCTCAGCTAGGGAATCTTTTGATGGCAGTGACTCTGGAAGGGATCTATACTTTGAGAAGAAAGCAGGGTAAGCATTAACGTGAGAGCAGAAGAAAATCTTATGGCGCAAAAGCAGGGGAAAAGTGACAAAACTCATCTGACTTTCAGTGTTTTTCATTCAAAGGGAGTAAGAGGGCGAGAAAAGGAATAAAACAGTTTAAAGTTGTGAAAAGTTCTTCTCATCTAGGTAGCCCTTTTGGACTACATACAATTGCCCTTACCACAATTTAGGTGGGTTTTTCCCTCCTTCCCTTCAGTCCCCAGATGGAAAGAAACTGCCCCGGTCTACTGGTACTATCTTTGAGATATTTTTCTTTGATTAAAAATATTTCCATTGCTGATATCATGCTGCTTGCACTGTCTCTTGTAGCTCTGTCCCAGGATTCAGCCCCAGAAATAAGAAACAAGGGAAATAAGGGGGAAAAGTGCTGCTGTAATTGAAAAGCTCCTTCACCTTTTGTCTTCTATATTCATTTTACAGTGTTAGTGTTCTTCAGTATTCTGTCTGATCTGACAAGAGTACCTTACTAAACTTCAGTCTTCCTTTCTCAAGCACACAAGTAATCAAGGTAAGTATCAGTTATTATCTTTTTCAAGTTGTAGTTGTGCCAAAAAAACAACCGGGCAAAAGGTTTTTTTGGCTAGCTGTGTGGTTTCTTACCTTCCTGTAGCTATTCTTAACATCGGGCCAATATTTTTAGCTTTGTCTGCAGGGAGGAAAATAAAAAAAAAAAAAAATATTTATAAGTCTTTCAGAGCAGCTAGAGAGCTGTCACTCAGGCACTAGGCAGGGCTGTGGCAGAGCTGGGACCCATCTCTGCTTTTGCCTGGATAGCATATGAGCCAGTATTAACCTACCTGCCAGGCCGGCTGCCTGGGGTCAGGCTGTCTCAGCCTCTCCTGCTCAATCTGTTATATTTTACATAGAATAAATCATTCATTAGGGCTCAGTGCGCAAAATAGCTTCATCACTAAACAGTTAGACAAGTCAAGGGGTTAGCAGAAAAGAATTGCAGTCCCTGCTCCAGGAGACATTTACACTCTTAAATTAAGCAGTCAGTGTAACACAGCCTGGAGCAGAGATCTTATTTCTCCTAGGTGAGTGCACTAAGCCACAAAATTATTCTCCCCGTGGCCTCCAAAATATTTAAAGTATTTTCCCAATAAAAGTAGAACAAGAGGAGTTAAGAACTTCACTCTCCTCCACCTAAATAAAGCCCTAATATCTAAGTGATATTGATTCAAATGTCCTCAAGGTGAGGAAGGAATGTAATCCTGGCCTCCCACATACAGAATAAGTACCCTAATCACCAACTTCTTGGATGAAGGGGATCGCATCTACTTTGTCATTTCCTCTCCTTAAAAGTACCATAAAACAAAACATTACATTTAACAGTGAGCCATTCACATTCTAGCACCAAAAAAAATAAATTTTTTTCTCAGCTTAAGTTGAACTTTTGTTAAAACTTTCAGTTAAACTAAGCTGAATTCCTTTTCTAGTTTTTCCCATTTAGTTGCCAGTCCAACCTGTAATATCAGGCATAGCCCAAATCTTTGTTAATCAATGAGATGATTCAACTAAAACCTTCCATAAAAGATCTGTTCAAAAATCCAACATTTTTCTGTGTAGAGTATCCAGCCCTCCTTTCTTAGGGACTACTGTTTGAACACAGGAACTGAAAAAAAAGCAGTTCTTGATTGAATCTTGTCTTGTGCAGTCTCAGCTTGTAAGGAATTTTGTTTAATTAAATTGGCTATAAATATATATATGTATATACATGTATGCAGTTTGCTTTAAATGAGAGACAACATCTAGGAGACCACCTGTTTTCCCTGCTTCCCACTGCTGGAACCAGGTTTCCACTATTGTACAGTCCTCATATGGATTGCTTGCAAGTGCTTCACCAGGGACCTGGGTTAAACCCCTGTCCCACCAGCCAACTGGACTTGTACCGTTAAGTTCACTGTGCCCAGGATTTCAACTGTCATATTGGAAAAAAATTAAATTGTCTTTTTTTGAGAGATATGTCTTACTCTGGACATTTTGTCTTTTATTTTTAGCATCTTTATCATGGCCACTCATCTGCTCCTGCTGTTCAAAGACCCTACCCTAGGATCTATCTTAATTATTCTCTGCTTCTGACCAATCCAGCAAGACACTAAAATCCTCAGCCCCGACTTCTAGATTCAGCCACTGGAATGGCATCTTCAAAAAGATCATTATTTATTCATAAACAGGCCAAAGGCTCTTGCCATAGGTATTGACAATGTTCTTCTCATTAGAAGTTTTGGATTTGGACACAAAGTTTCTGAAAACATGCTCTGTTAATCCAGGCAGGAACAGGAGCTGGGACAATCAGTACCAGGACTAACACATGGGAAGACTTGCCTTTTTATGGCCTGTTTTATAGTCCTCCAGCTCTTGTAGAAGCAAAGAGAATCTGGAAAGTCTTGAAAAATTTGTGTCCTTTCCCAAAAACAAAAGTGTTTCTGAAAGAGGACATATATTTGTTGTTGCCCTTAGATTGCCAGAACTAAAAGGAGTTACTCAGCACTTAATCAAAAGAATTGGCCACAGTTTATCATCACTAAAAAGAAAGAACACGAGCTTGCTAAAAACAGAACTTCTAGTTAAAACTTTTTTTACGTTAAATGATGAAACGAGGAGAAAAATGAAAAAGCTTCCAGTCTTCTCAGGAAGGTCAGAACTCCAGGCAGGGACCCAACACCCCAAGCACAGGCTTTTGGGAATCTGGGAGGACAGACTGGCAGAAGAACCAGCAAACCTTCCTCCCCATCTGCAAATGAACTCATCGGGTTCCTGAAAAACTGTTTGATATCACCCAGCCAGCCCCTCCTCACAACAAAGTGTTAAGTTTGAACATTTGTGCTGAATTTATGAATCACAGAATCTTCAGGGTTGGAAGGGATCTTTGAGATCATCGAGTCCAACCACAAAAAAAAAAAACCACACACACAAAAAAACAACCAAACAAAAAAATCAACAAAAAATACACCCCACCCCACAAATAGACACAAACAATCTCAGGCACCTGAGCATGAGTGCCACGTCTACAGTTTCTTAAATACCTCCAGGGATGGGGATTCCACCACCTCCCTGGGCAGGCTGTTCCAGGGCCTGACCACTCTCTCGGGAAAGTCATTCATCCCAAATTCTAATCTAAACCTCCCCTGCCCCAACTTCAGATCATTTCCTCTGGGCCTGTCATTATTCCCTTGGGAGAAGAGGCTAACCCCCACCTCTCTACACTCTCCTCTCAGGGAGCTGTAGAGGACAATGAGGTCTCCCCTCAGCCTCCTCTTCTCCAAACTAAACATGCCCAGTTCCCTCAGCTTTTCCTCATATGACTTGTTCTACAGACCCCTCCCCAGCTTGGTGGCTATTCTCTGGACATGCTCCAGCAGCTCAATGATGTTCTTCTTGTAGTGAGGGGCCCAAAACTGAAGCCAGCCCTCGAGGTGAGGCCTCACCAGTGCCCAGGACAGAGGCACCATCGCTGCCCTACTCCTTGTGGCCACGCTGGTGCTGATAGAGGCCAGGATGGTGTTGGCCTTCTTGGCCACTGGGCACACTGCTGACTCATGTTCAGTCGGCTGTCCACCAACTTTCCTGCCAGGCAGCTCCAGCCACTCTTCCCCAAGCCTGTAGCGCTCTTGGGGGTTGTTGTGACTGAAATGCAGGAGCTGGCACTTGGCTCTATTAAACCTCATCCCATTGGCCTTGGCCCATTGACCCAACCTGATCAGGTCCCTCTGTAGAGCCTTCTGACCCTCAGGCAGATCAACACTCCCACCTAATTTGGTGGCATCTGCAAGCTTACTGAGGATGCACTCAATGCCCTCATCTAGATCATCAATAAAGACATTAAATAAGACTGGCCCCAAAACTGAGCCCTGAGGGACACAACTGGTGACCAGCAGCTAACACGACTTCACCCCATTAATCACAACTCTCTGGGCATGGCCATCCAGGCAGTTTTTTACCCAGTGAAAAGTAAACATGTCTATGGCATGATTTGCCAGCTTCTCCAGGAGAACACTGGGTGGGACAGTGTCAAAGGCCTTACCAAAGTCCAGGTAGACAATGTCCACAGCCTTCCCCACATGGAGAAGGGGTCACACAGTCAGAAGGTGGGTCATATGGTCATGCAAATCTCCCTTGCTTCCCAAGGGCCCAGTTCCACATTCCTTCCATACCCCAGCTTCTAATGGGCCATCAAGAACATCATATAGGGCTGGTAGATGCAGTTCTGCACGTTACCAGTACCCTTCAATACCACAGACCAGTACAGATGTGCTTCAAGGGGATGCGAGGTCATTTATCCACAGCATTTATCCACAGCATATTTTGGTGGTAGAAAGAACTAGAAATATTATTACATACCTAGTCAATGAAATACAACCTTCCTGAAAGGAGTTATCTTGCATTTATCTAGAGACCTCAGTCGGTATCTGGTTCAGGTTGTGCTTACCACAAGGGGTAGGTGTGTGCACGATGCAGATACAGACTCATTTGTGTGTAAACAGAGCTGCAGCCTCTGCCCTGAAGAGCCTACACTCTTTTAAAGCTTTTAACATCCTTCATCACACCTATCACATAACTCCCCCTCTCCTAGTGTCCTGCTGACTTCTGCAAACCCACAAGAACTAACCCGCTGCGTTACGCCTGCTTGCTGTGATGACTTGCCCCTTTCAGGCAGCTGTGATGCTACCAACCTCAGCAAATGCCAAGGCACTGGTGAGCTTGTGGTGTTACCAGAGAGACCTTTGAAACCTGTAGATGGGTCTGCCCAGCCACTTTCTTCCAACCATAGCTCCCCATGGTTATTCACCATTTAGGCCCCATTCAGCAGCAGAACTAAAACACAGAGGCAGTAAATCCCACTGCAATCCTCTCCATGTACAGCACACTTTATTATAACAGAATAAGGGGTTCAGCTCTGCTGGACCAAATCAAGTTGGCCAGTGTTAAGTATCACATTTTAGATTCAAATCCCTGCTAAACCCTCTGCTTACGCTTGTGGTTAACATTATTTTTATATCTGTCTTCAGAAATGAAAGACAGCAGCAGCTCACACATAGCAGCAGCTTTTAAAGGCCAACTCCATAGATTAAAGGGTGATACACTGAGCAGTGAAATCCCACCACCCCAGTGTCTACTGATTAGGTTGGGAGAAAAGCTGAGTGACAAACATGTTTCCAATCTGCCTAGCCCACGCAGCGAAATGTAGCAATCTGGCCTGAAAAGGGATTTAGACTTTTGTTGTGCACAAGGGGAGAAAAAGCTGATTTAAATCCATCAACAATGCTCACCCTCTTGGTGATCTCAGAGATAAGGAACAGAGTCTGGACACAGTTCATATCCTACCTCTCACCAGGCCCCACACTTCCACTCAAAGACAAAAGCTGGCAGATGAGGGCAAACGATGCTGCCTTGCTATTGAGCTGCCTGCTCACATAAAAACACGTTGTACAATGCGTGAAGCCTGCCTGGGGGCATTTGGTCTAGCAATTTTTAAAGGGAGAGCAAATCTTCAGCCCATAGGATGAGAAATGGATGACCTTTTAGTTCATCAGGACCATTAATTAATACGCATATAGCACTGAAATGGGTAATAAAAAAAGATCTCAACAGACAGACAGACAGAAAGGTCTTGCTCAAACCTGTTTACAGCCTAAACCAGACAGGGATTTACACCCAGAATAACAACAGCCTACAGCTGGCACAAGTGGGGCTGGCAAAGAAGAGACACAAAAAAAGCAACCAAAACGCAAAATGAACAAAAAACCCACCCCTAAACAAAAACAACCAAAAAAAAGAAAAAGCCAAACAAAAAAACAAAAGGAAGAGGAAATAAGGTTTCTAAGAGAGAGCTATTAGATCCCCTCACAAGGAAAGCAGATCACATGGTTTCCTTTATCCTGGTTACTTAATATATGCCATCCCCATGCATTTCACTGTGACTGCCATAAGGAGTGAGCCATTACATTCTCTCTTTATCTCTTGTCATAAGGACCGAGAATGAGGTGATAACCCATTTTTCTGAAACCTCTCTCAGACCCTTGGAGAGAAAAAAAAAAAAATCCTAGTTTTATCCAACAGAGATGAAAAGGTTAAAAAAAAAAAGCAATTCCGGTTGCCTACAAGCAAACCGGCTTTTTGCTCATCTTTAATTGTACTCTTTCTTTTTTTAAATGAAAGAGCCATGCAGGGATGCGCGTGGGGAAAGCCAATGCATGCAAAAAGCAGAGGCTTGTTTTCTCCTGGCAGAAATGCAAATGGTGCTCTACGACAGTTGTGAAGAACACCAACAAAATGGTTGCTGGAAAACAACGGCAGCAACAGCAGCAGCCATCAGCTCCATTGCTCTTCGGGATGCCCCTCGCGATAGGCATTAACACGGAGCTTTCTCCTTCACAATGATTAAAACAGACTCCAGCAAGACCTTATTGCTACCATCTTTGGAGAGGAGCATTCAGATGCAGATTGCCTTAAATCCCATCAACCCGTTCAGGCATTTGTACGCAAGTGTGTCTGCCTCTGTGGGTGTATGTGCGTGTGTGTGTCTAGATGCATTTATACACATTTATACACGCAGTTCTCACTACGCACACACCTTCTCTCCATCCTCTCCTTCAGAGGGAAAGAGCTAAAATTGTCAAAGAGGAGAACGTGTATTTTCCAGGCTACTTTGTCAGATGTTCGTGTGTGCATCTTATAAATATTTCATACCAAATATTTAACATTATTCCTGCCCCAATCGGATCAGCTTTGAAATGCTCCTCAAAGTGAATTCTCCCCTAACAATGGCTTGACGCAAAAGCCTTTTTTCTCTCTTAAGAAGAGGAGGCTGCACATGGTCTGCTACCATAGCAGCATGAATAGTTCTTATTTAATGGAAAATAAAAGATACTTTACATTAATTCAGTGGGGGATGGAAAGCTGGGCACATGCGTACCTTGTGCTTCAAACATGGAGGAGCATCATACCTTGACCTCCCTTCTCCAGGTCCCATGATTATTACCCAGCTTGCATTAGAATCGTAATGGGAAGTGACAAGTTTATGTAAATGATCCGCACAAGGATTTTGCTCTTGTAAAACAGAGCAGTTACTCTGGGCTTTCTAATTATTTCATGCCTTGTGGTTCTGTGATGGGGCAGAGATGACTACTACTTGAAAAGTATATTGTGATTGACAAGACACTGTCCCCCTGGAACTCATTAAGGCTCATGCTTTGCAAGAGGGGGTAGAAAACCCTACCAGGCACAACACACACACACACACACATCCTCACCCCAGTGCCAGCAGTTCTTTCAGATCATTTGCTGGGATTTTTGCACTGGTAGAGAAAAGCATCATGTGCATGTATCTCCAAAAAGTACCACCTCCCAGCTACAAATCGACCAATTATCTTTTGCTTTCCCATTTTTATTTTCAAAATCTGTAAGATTAGCAGCAATACCTGTCAGACATAGAATCATAGAATGGTTAGAGTTGGAAGGGACCTTAAAGATCATCAAGTTCCAACAGCCTGCCATGGGCAGGGACACCTCCCACCAGACCAGGTTGCTCAAAGCCCCATCCAGCCTGGCCTTGACATGCGGCGCTCTTTTGGATTTTAGTGCACTGGATAGAAAAGTCAGTTGTTTCACAGGATGTAGAGAGGGGAGCAGAGAGGGGCTGGGACAGGGGACAAGGGCTACCACAAAACCTGCCCCCGGTGCATTTCTGCTGCTATATGGCCTGTGCCAAGTGCCTTCCAGTACATCCAGATGGCCATTCTGCTACCACCGCATGACCAGTTTGCCTTTAGTTCTTAATTGATTTTTCTGGCCTTCAAACTTGCCAACAAAATGACAATTCGTTAGGTGAAAGTAGCACCCCTGTCTTTTGAACCACTCCAACCACGGAGAGGGGAAAAAAAACACTATTCAGGGAGCTGCATTAATGTTTCCCATCGTAGAAGTGGTTTCAAATTCTGCTGCTGGTTTGGGATGTAACACAATTTAGCATAAAATCAATTCATTGTTAACTCCGTTGAGGTTGGATCTTATGGGCATGCAGCATTTCTTACTTTTAGTTACATTTGATTTGTGATTGAAGTAAATCCTCTGGAGATACTTATGAAAGGCCCACTTCAGTTCTTCCATTAGAAAACATTGGCACTTTGGTTACTTCAAGATGCCTCAGTCTTTGCAAACAATTAGGAAAAAAAAAAAACCACTTTTTTTTTTTTCAATTTCAATATGACCAGAAGTCGTGTACTTAATTAAAAATCTTTCCAGCAACCCACTTGACTATATCTGCAAGAATTCGGCAGGGGAAATTTATGATTTTACTATGATATTCTATAATAGCATTGAATTGAAATAACAGCAACCCATCATCTCTAACACTTTTTTTGTGTCTAATTTATCAGTAGTTTTCCCCCCAAAACATCACAGATACTCAATAAACAAACCAAATCCTCAAGATCCAACTCATCAAACTTAGGCCAAAAGCTGTACATTATGATAATCAATCAGCATAGAGGCAGAAATAGAGGAAGGAGAAGAATTATAAAAACAATGAAAAAAAATGGAGCAGTGTAAAAAGGGAGCACTGGATTTTGGAGCAATGAAAAATGAATACACTAGGGACTAGAGAGGATTTTCAAGCACACTGAGCATTGGCTTAATTTGTCTCCGTTGAGGTGGTTCCTACAATATGAGTCCCATACGCACAGACAAAGATTAGTGCAAGGATTGTCAAGATCTGCCTTTGGAGTACGTACAGTTTGCAAGCAGCCCAAGTGCATTCTCAGGCTGAGGATGAATCACATGGGCAGAAACAAAGGTGAGCAACCATGTATCTCCTGTGCTGGTCCAAAATTGTGACTGCAGGAGGAAGCGGGTTAGCAGAGAGGGCAGAGGCCAGTATTGCTAAGTCTCTCTGGCATGTGGCTTTATGCCCCCTGTTCCTGCTTCTGCAGTGAGAGGCCAGTCATCTCCTGTTGGTGAACTGCACCCACTGCTTCCTCTTCCTTGGCTCTCCAACATACAAGTCTTATGGCTCTCAGACACTTGAGAAATTTGACAGGCAGCTCATTGGGAGAGGAAAGTTGCTTACCCTCGTTCAGTGTGCTCACCTGGTGCATATCTCCACAGACTGAAACTTCAGGCAGGAGGAACCTCATTTGACATCTCATCTGATTTGGGGGCCAGCAGCTAGAAAATACATAGTTTTATATGTAAGCTGAGCAAGTACAAACTGAGGGACTCGTTTTGTGTAAAGCAGAACTCTCCACTAATCATTTAGCACTGGCACAGTACCTTTCAACTAAGCACATTTTATCTTATCTCTGCTCAACCCATTCAAGTTAACACTCCAGCAATAGCTCGCTCTCTCCTTGAGTGTCCTTCAGAGGCAGCAGTGGAGAGCTACTGGGTTTTTTTGGGGAGGACATTTGTATAGCAGCTGAGAATCTATTGCTTATGCATCTTCAATAGCAGAAAATACATGGGCTGCAGGTAAGCCTCCTGCTACGATTCCCATCCACAATTGGATTAAAGGACAGTTCTTAAACACCTATTCTGAGACCCAAACTGAAAACAGAGTACTCCTTGAAACTGAATCTTTTGAGAGCTTGGGCCCTCCTGGCTCCAGGCGATAGTGGACACTTTCTCAGTTTTCTTGAGAACATTTTGTTGCTCCTGTAACCTTTAGCCTCTGCCCGCAGAGATGCAGACTTGTAAGAATGACAGAAGATATTTTAATAGACAAGAGCACTGCCATCATTTCCACTGAGACCGTCAAAAATTTAAATATAAAATGAGCATAACAACAATTTGAAGAAAGCAAGCAACTAAATTCACCAAGTGATCTAGAAGAACGGGTCCTTTACACTGGAAGGGCATTGAAAGGGACTGGCCAAAATCTATCAATGATAGTTATATTCAGCATGCCTTTATTTTAACAGCCTAATTGCTCTAATGAGGTTTCATTACCATTTTTGAAGAGGACAAGTTGTGATCATCTGATTGTTAACATGTTAGCATCAGCCACTGCCACTAACTCTATGGAAACAGAGAAGAAACAATCCATTTATTCAGAAAACAGCTTGGAGAGTTTGGTTGTAAAGAGAGATTCAAAGAGTCTGAATCATTTGCCTCTGTGCTGGTAATAATCGAGCCTATTATGATTCACCTGGAGAACTCTTGTCAGTTAAAGGCACAGCATAAGTGCCTACAGCCGACACTTCAACAAGTCTATATGATTACAGAAAAAGTTAAGATAGCTCAGTTCATATAAGCACACTAGTACAAGTATTTATGTAAACTGTGCTTTTAAATCACCCCAGTTAAAATTCAAGCTAGCATACTTCTGGCATGTTTATCTAGTTTCAGTGGAAGTGTCTGTAAGAACTGTAAACCTTCACGTTGCTTTATGTGGATAATGCAAACTGCTGTTAATGACGTATTTTGAGTTAAGTTCTGCTTATTTTGAAGTGGAGAAAGTCATATTGTGGAAGTCATATATAATATTTTCTCAGACTGGTCAAGCCCAAACCCCTCTCTTTTTATTGGAAAAGAGAGTGCACTATTTTACTGAGTAAATCTTTAATATAGATTTATATTGCATATACATATATAGTTTAATACATAAAGATGGTTAACTGTGTAGTATAGAGGCGTTTAATGTCTTTAGACCTGGCTACTTCAAGTTATGCAAGTTTGATGATCTTCTACAGGTTGTGGAGGTTGGAAGTTTGACTCCCTTTTTTGATACCAAAGGACTCAGCATAGAGGGGAAAACCTCACGAAAAACCTCATTCTCCCCATTCCATACGAGCGGGTTGAAGAACTCCCCAAGCCATTTTTACTTGCATTTTTTCTCATGCACTTTTTCTGCTTTCTGAATTGCAGAAACAACAATCACAGCATATGAAAAAACAAAAACAAAAAAACAAACAAAAAAAAAAAACCCCACACCTGAAAGGAGCAGAGCAAAATTTGATTTCAGCTCAAGAGGGCTGCCCCTCCAAGAATCACAGAGAACATGTCAGGGCTGTGAGGCTGAGGTGGTCAGAGCCTCTGCCTCTTGGAAAGCTAAACTACTTCAGAGAGCCCAAACCATCCACACAGCACCACTAGGGGACATAGCCAGAGGAAGAGTTTTAAACTTGAACCATCCATTTACTTTAAACATATTATTAATGTCAGAGGCCACAGCTAAATGCATCAATAATCTACCTAGATCAAAAAATCCTACCTAGACATAACAAGACAAATTCTGTCAGCTTCATTTGCTGAATGTTAGGTGGGTTTAGAGTGAAATACAACTACATCCTGAAGATCTCAGTAAAGAAAATGCACAAAATACCAGTCTTAAGCGCTTGGGAACACAACAGACTGTCCCATTTCATCACCAAAAACTCATGCAATATTTCAAGCCTAGCTGCAACTAAATCATTAGGATCTAAAAATCTATAGCTGGCCTTTCCATATACATCTCTGTTCTTTACCTTGCCCCCATCCTGCTGTGAAATGTGCAATAATTGCACAGCAGATGACTTTTTTTTTCTCAGAACATGACATGTCCATTATTAATGTGGCCTGGTATTAGTCTGTTTTCCTTTTCATCTTTATCAGACATCTATATCTCTCTCAGAGGTCTTGTTTACATAAAACAGTGCACTTGGATGCATGGTGCTTAATGAGTTTCTGTATAACCAGAACAGAGTGAGTAAAGTACGCTACTCTTCCTAATTATGAATCATTTGACTGTGTTAAGAGAAAGAGAACTTCAGCAAATGGTGCCAGAAGCCTTCTTTCCAATATTTTTTTATTGCTATAAAGAACAGCCATAAATTATGAGTTAGGACAATGTTGCTTTGGCTCCAAGCAGAAGCAGTAGGAAGAGAAAAACCCCCAGCTGTGCTTGTATTTCACACTCCAGGATCAGCGAGTGGTTCCTTCCTACATCTACAAGCCTCTGCTGAGGATGGTATAATGAAGCTGGTCAAACCCTGGTCTCAGTGGGTCTGACTACACTGGGGAGCCCGAGAGCACTTCCCAGTTTCAGATTCACATTTTGCCTTGAATGTTGATGAGCCTCAGTTGCACACAGTCCATCTGACACCACCTGCTCACAGAATCTCATGGGGTTGGAAGGGACCTCTGGAGATCATCTATTCCAACCCCCCTACCAAAGCAGGTCCATCTAGAGCAAGTTGCACAGAAACGTCTCCAGGCAGGTTTTGAATGTCTCAAGGAGACTCCACCACCTCCCTGGGCAGCCTCTTCCAGTGTTCTGCCACACTCAAACTAAAGAAGTTCCTCCTCATATTTAGGTGGAACTTCTTATATTTAAGTTTGTGCCCATTTCTTCTTGTCCTATCCCTGGGCACCACTGAAAAAAGACTGTCCCCATCCTCTTGACACCCACCGTTCAAGTATTTATAAGCATTGATCAGATGCCCCCCTCAGCCTTCTCTTCTCTAGACTAAAAAGACCCAAGTCCCTAGGCTTCTCATAAGGGAAATGCTCCAGGCCCCTCATCATCTTTGTAGCCCTCTGATGAACCCTCACCAGCAGTTCCTTTCTTGAACTGGGGAGCCCAGAACTAGACCCAGCACACCAGATGGGACTTCACCAGGGCAGAGCAGAGGGGCAG
>BJBW01012854.1:770-16060 GCA_004320125.1 Scolopax mira | reverse complement strand
TTTCTTTACTGAAGGAGTTGCCAGGCCTTGGAATGGGCTACCCAGGGAGGTGGTTGAGGTACCATCCCTGGAGGTATTCAAGAGAAGAGTTGACATGGTGCTCAGGGATATGGATTATTGTTGGGTTGGTGTTGTTCTGGATGTGGTGTGTGGTTTGGGTGGGTTTTTTTTTGTTGGGTTGGTTTTTTTTTCATTGGTTGGACTAGATTATCTTAAAAGGTCCCTTCCAACCTAGGACTGTTAGGTATGTGGCTTTTTCTACTGAGTGTACAAGTTTACAGAAGGAAATGTTTCTTTGTTTTAATAATCTCTTCACATTTGACAGTTAAAACTGACTTTCCAATGATTTTTGCTAGTCAATTTTAACTTCCTTCTCTTTTTTCAATTTAAAAGTTAAATCTTCCACTGTCAGACCTCCATGGAGAGTTTGTGACTGTTTCTTGTTCAGAACACAGGCAATAACTTGATGAAGAAGCTGGAGGTAAAACTGTTCAGTTATAATTGTTTTCAATTTAAAGTTACATAAAGCAAACAGTAATTACAGATTCAAACACTTATCGACACAGAGGGCCACCACACATTTATGCAATGCTACTAGGAGCTATGATTTTCTGTCCTTTCTTCACAGGAACAACATATCCCAAATTAAAAAAGGGTAAATGCAAAAGGATTATTTTCACTTTCCAATTTTCTTGCAAGGTTCTACAACCCCTGTGATATAGCCTGTTCTTAATGTTCCCTTGCATTAAGAACAGTTTCTTACTCCCAATTTATGTACATTTTCCTCCTCTGCTCCAAAATCATCTGCTGATGTTTTTCCTCAGCCTGTTGAGTGACATGCAGCTTAAATACCCACAACTGCTTTCCATCCAGATCCCAGTTTGATGAGGAGCTGCTGATCCACAGATTTGTTTTTGATTATTAAATACAGTTCATTGACCACTGCTTCAGTTTTCTCCCTTAAGCTCCCTTCTAGCATCTAATCCTAAAATACATAGTTTAATTCTCCTATCTATAAGCAAACTGTGCCTGCTTCAATGCTCAACAATCAGCAATTAACAGGACCAGGAACAATGAACTTGCACTTTTCTCTTAACACCAAACTGCTACTCAGAATTCTGAATGGCACATTCAACTGCCACAGCAATTTGTATTTCACTCTGGCAGCGGCGTTATCTATCTCCGTCTCTTCCAGCTTATAGCAGAATTGACATGTGTCTATTATAATGTACCTACTCCAGCTGCAAGACAGGCAGAAATCCATGCCAAATATATGGTGATTTTTTGACTGTATTCAGGGTAAAACAATAGAGGGAGATGTGAGTAAGGGAACTGTTATATGTCAGTCTGGAAACATAAAACCAAAAAAAGTTTCACAAGCACGAGATTTGTAATTATTTTGTGCTTAATGCTCCAGCCACAGAGTAGGTTTACTTAACCTCAACTTTTATGTTAATGTACTGATGATAAGTCAACGTGGATCTTAGTTTATTTCCTGATTGTCTTGACTCATTTGGGATTGCTGCAACCCAACAACAAACCAGTCACCAGTCCATAGCTTTAACCATTTGTGATGAAAGTCAGAGTTATGTAGAAAACAGAAAATAACCTTATCCTCAGGTTCCTCAAATGCTGTGTCTGATTCCAGTTGTTAGGAACAACTCCCACTTCACAGCTGCCACCAGCAGGCTACAAGCAGTCACTGCCTGCTGCCCGCATAACTGTTCGGCAAGATGAGTTAGTACCTTTCTCCTACAAATGGATCCTCAGCCAAAATGCATCTCCTGCCTAGATGGGCTGCAGACTCCTCACATACATTCTAAAGTCTCTTCTCTCCACCTCTAAACTGGTTTCCTAATCTACACTCTGTTACAGAATTCCAAAGCAATTTGTAAATCATCTTCAGGAAAAATAGCTGGGATAAAAATACATACTTGATGGATGCAGGATACAAATGCTGATCAGCTAACAGTCAGTCTTGTCACCAGGTGCAGTTGGCGAAGAACCAAAACCACAGTCAACATACTGTTAGAAGCTCTATTTATTATGCAATATATTCACCTTCCTGTCTAGGAAGCCGCAAAGCTCAAAGATTTGAACTCACATAGGAGAATAAACTAATACTGAACTGAAGAAGAATTATTTTTAACTTTTGATAAATAATTATTTAATTATCAGTTCAAAATAATTTCAAATTGGGCTTACATTGATTACAAAGGGAATAAAGTAAATCTGTCTTGGATGCCATGTAAATTATTTTTAAATGCTTAAGAAATTGTTACAATGCTATTTTTAAACAAAGCTAATATTAGCTACTACAGCTATGTAGCTATTTCAAGTTCTAAATGTGTCACCTTCCTAAAGGACTGATAACTGAATGTAACTGGTACCTAACATTTGCTTTCTGAGAAGAAAAGGAAAAGAAGTCTTGTAAAATGTGGAGGCCAGGGTTTACCAGGAGGAGAGGTTCAGAGATTCTCAATAGTTCTGGCTGGCATGGCAAGTGTTTTGCCCCAAATGAACTGGTGGCAGCTGAACAATAACTTTGTATATGCTAGCATCTTCCCCAGATATCTCGACTTTTAGAATACGATTCTACTCCTGTGTACAAAATGACACAGAACATCCCCATCCATTACAGCAGGGCCTCAGTAAAAAACATTTCTTTGATATTGTGCCAAAAATACCCACTTTCAAGAAAATATTATCATATTTTACTAAGTTTCATTATGTCATAGGTTTATTATTTTATGTTCATAACAAAAAAGCAAAGAATGAATCATCTTTCTAAGACCAGAAGACGAGTTTTCACAATGCTGAAATACAAAATTATATTCCATTTAAAGCATCCAAGGTTAGGAGATTTGCACACTTTTACTATTACCATAGGTTCAGTATGAGAGAAAAAAGCCTTTTCATATCAGTGGTTATAGCCCTAAGTACAGAATCAAGTACAAAGACAAGATCTATTTTGCTTTTCTTCTGCAAGGCTTGAAATAAATATAGGCTTATAAATAGACCCAAGTGCAGGATGAAATAAATCCAAATAAGATACTATCATACAATGCACAAAGTATATTAAAAGATAGAAAAAGGGCATTAAGAACAAAGTTGATACTTTTGAACATTCCTTTGAATATATCAAACTATTAAGTAATTGGAGGCCAGCTCCTGCTCCAATCTTTTTTTGAAGCTACATCATTAGGAACTGAAAACAGGAAAGCAATTTATTGAAATAAACAGTTGAGGAGGGAAAAAAGAAAGCCATGGAAAAGACCTTTGTCTAGAATCAGTTAGCCCAGCTTCAGTAATATCCCAGACTCTTTAACCTTCTAATGGATCTACTGCCCAATGTCCATAACAGCAGATCTCCCTGATATTTCAAATACCATCCCATTGAATGCATTTCCAGGGTTAGCAAACCCACATTTGGAAGGACACCATGGGTTGCTTTTAATTACTATGCAACTGCAGCTGAGATACAGTTGAACACATAATTTGAAAGGTCCTGCAGCAAAAGAGAGCATATCATGAGCTCTAAAACAGGGTATAAATACAGCTTGTTGAGTAACCTTGCTGAATCACTTCTTGCTAAAATCTCCCAGGAAGTTTCCCACAGCAGACAAGTGACCTTGTTTTATGACACCAGACAAAATTAAATGTCAAGCAGAGTAGTTACACTGGAGCAAAAAAACTGTGAGACTATGAAGAAAATTAGGAATACATTCTTATTAGGACTCCTTTACTATTTCAGTGGTGCTCCACTGTCACAGACAACCAGAAATTTAGAACACACCAAGATGCACATCTGAACCCTCAAATATTCCAAATTAATTCAGTCTCAAGTGAAGTGATAAGGAAACAGAAATCCTAGTATAGACAGATCTAGACCCCGAATATATGTTTTTCCCTGATTATGTTCTACTAACAGCAAAATTTCAAGTACCTCTGAAATAATACTTAGCATATTTTCCTGTTCTAAACTCAACGAAGATGAACAAGCAAGTTACTTTAACCTGCTGTTTTCATTTTATGTTCACTAACACATCTGAGAACATGCAATACTGTAGAAGTATTAGAAACATTAAACCATTATTTAAGCAGCAATACTGTATTTCATTTTTTATTCATTAAAGTTTTTGATGTTTGCATCAGACTTTTGACTTTCTAAAGCCACTCTAAATCAAAACATCATATTATTAAGCCCTCTAAAAATTAATCACAAATCAGTTTACAGATGACATTGATGTCTTATTGCTATCCATTCCTTCTGGACCATTTCTAACGATTCATTTTTTATATTCCTGCAATGCTGAAATATGGTTCACACCAATACCTGTCATTTCAGTAATCACCAACCAAAGCTTGGCAGTTGTCATGTATTGCACTCTTGAGTAAAATGCTAGTAATACTCTGAATTGATTGAACAGCATGGAATCAGAACTAGCTGGCAGAGAAACCATTTAACTGACTTCAATTCATAAATCTCTTTTCTCCTACCCTATTTTAGTTTAGAAACTGCTAACTATTGCCATTATCTTGTGATGCATAGAATGAACCAATTATTTATAAAGATATTAACTTAAATAATATGTGATTGCATTTGTTAACATCTCATAGGAGAAAGAAGACTTATAGATTGTACTGAGTAACTTTCATGTATGTACACTGAGACAGAGAATGTATATAACAGCCCTTGGCCAGCAGACATCGATTTGTTTATTTCCCCAGAGGTCAACATCAGATACAATGGCCTTCCTTGTCTTAAAAATAAAGCGATCTCAAACAGAACTTTACATGCTTTAAACCACAATTTAAGTCCTTGAGCATGACCTAAAATGATTAGTAAAACATGGCATCACTTACATGACATGACAAGTTTTAACTAATTGGGAAGGATGCACTTAGTGTCTAAAACAAATGCTATTACAAGTTTATATGGGGGAAAAAAAAAAAGTATAGCCAAGAATCTTAAAGAATCATGGAAATAGAGCTCTTGAAATCAAGTCCACAAAGAATGAGCAGATCAAAGGCAGGTGGGCTACAGCTTAGGTAGGTGGGCTACAGGTAAGTCAGAAGACAAATTTTGGGGAACCAAAGGCAAAGCTCTTGAGGAAAGAAATTGCCAGCACTGGTGAATGGAGGAAGCATTCGCAGCAGAGAAGTGGAAAGTGAGGTAGTTTGTTTATCCACTATTATCCATGACAGTCTGGAAATCCCCACTTTGGAGACTGAAACCCATAGCACTTACTGCCTACATGTCACTGGACCACACTGCCTTGTCAGTGAAGTTACTCTGTTGTCCTGTTACTGATTGCCTTGGTGCTTATCCAAAGAAAAAAAGCAGTGAAAGGAAAATGGTGTTTTTCTTTGTGACAGAGTGGAGGAGTGTGATTTGCATATTAATAAGAGCTTATATTATTTATTAAAAAGAACTGTTTATCTGAAATGGGCTGCCTGTTAAATTCACTAAAATGGATAATCAAGAGACAAAGCTGGGCCTGAGAGAGAGATGAAACTTGGGGAGTTTTCTCAAAAGCAGCATTGCTTCTGGGGAATTTATCTGCATGTAAACTCATTAAATATCTTGTGCTGAGATTCTGAATAATTGAAATCCAATTATCTGTATCAATGATCGTCAGCCTTCACGACCTGAAAAGCCACTTTTTTAGGAAACGGAGAAGCACAAACATATAAAATAACAGCACAGTTCAGAATAACATCTGATGATGTTTGAATTGTAAACCCTATAAATCAATACTGCACTGCAATCGTTGGACACCACATAAAGCATTATATTATTGCTCACTGGAACTTGATTGTGAAAAATTGGATCAAAGAGGTATAAATATTTGGCAAATTGTATTGACATCCGTTTTACACATGAATGGAATGGGAAGAATATTCTTCTCAACCTCAGATCAGAAGAAACTATTAAGCTACCTGCCGTGTAACAGGCCACAGACTGTACTTTTCTCCTCTTGTAGGCTGCAGGATAGGAATACAGTGCTATTGTCCTTCATACTCTCCTTTCAGATCATTCCTTTTCTTTAGGAACAAAAAAAGTATTATTTTATCCCCAAGTGGTCTAAAAAATTGTAGGAAAGTCTCACTCTGGCAATTACAGTAAAAATGTTTTTTTCAAACTCAAATAAAACTGATTTCTACCTTAACAGTAAAAATTTTGTCAAAATTTGGAAGTTACTCTTCAACTCTTAGTTGAAGACTAACTATACTGAACATTTCCTTCAATCTAGCTCTTAAGGATTGACTCTGCTCTCAGCTCTGTCTTCAAAAGAGGTGCATAATTTTGCTCTGTGCAACTGTTTCTCCTGTTTCTCTTGTCCACTCTACATGGAAGATAGCTTATTATAACTTAGATTTGAAATCACATCAAATCCCTTTTTTATTTATTCACCATTTTTCTTAGGATCGGTTCCATAAAATCCATTCACATAAAGCATAATCACAGCTAAGCCTTGTCTTAAGAAATTTCCTGGCTGCTATACCAGTTGGTTCACTGCCCTGAAAACTGAAGTGCTTCAGCCCATATGAAACACATCTCCATTTTTAGCATATGAAAAACATTAACAAAAAAGTGTACACAATATACCACCTGCCAACTCAAATCACCACTGAAGCCTCAACTATGAGCAAAGAATTTTTTAAAAATATTGATATGAGCATGAGATTATTAAAAGTAAAATATGCTTGGGATCTAAATTAGCTTTCATTGTTTAGATTTGTTAACTTTCTGCATTTTTTCACTGTATACACTCATAAATAACAGTCTCAATTCTGCTTCTGAGCACTGGGTCAGCAAGCACAAATGCACATGCTTGAGTGTTTTTCAAATTAGTAGTCAAAAGTAATTGTGAATTATTTTGACTTGCATGCATTAGCACAATGCTTCAGTATCTGAGTTGTAAAGCCTTGTAGAAACGTTTACTGAACTAAAATTCTGCAATTTTTAGCACCCAACCTTAGATACAGTATACATATATATTATAAATGGGAGGATACGATAACTGATTAGCACCTATCACCAGTATTTCCATACGTACATATATCTCAGACAACAATCTTCACCCATTTGCATTATTTTGTCAATATTGTTTCCTGCCTCCACCTTTGATCTCCATGGACAGGCCTAGAAATCTATGTGCCTGAGCCACGGCACATGCTGCTGGTTTCTAACCCAGAATGATGCTGGTTTCATATCTCAGTATATTAAGATACACTTTTCAAATCTTGGTAAACAAGATACAGTTTGGTCTGAAATAGAGCTTGATAAACTAGTCAGTTTATTGGTGGCAGTCACTTTACAACAAGAAACCATCATGCTGATTTTATAGAAGTGAGATCGCATTTGCTAACCTATCACTTCCATCTGATCCAATATTCCTGGAGATTTACTTATGATCTATTGAAATAAATATTGCCATTTTTTTCCTAATTAATATATATGAGGTTCCAATAAAAAAACTCTTCTTATGAGTGCCAACATGCTGTAGATAACACAGAAACTAGATTACTTTTTGAACACATCTGTCTGCCTGTCATCCTTTCCTACCCCTTAATCTGATGGCACTGCAGTGTTATCCTTTAGATGGAATAGAAGAAAGCCCCGGCCACCTTAAACAACACTTTTAGAATAGCACCTTTAAAATGCAATTATAAATGTGGAGTTTATATGTGAGATGATATTCTTCCAGATAGCAGAGTTTCAAGTAACAGTTAATATGAAAATGTAACTTCTTGTTTTTATACCAGAATATGATAGAACACATACCTTTCTTCCCCCTGTATTTATACGAAGTGGAGTCAAGAAGGGATCAAAAATCATATGGCTGGTTTCAATATTGACAGGGGACTGTCTTTTCCCAACAGAGCAAAGATTCCAGGCTGAGTTGACCAAACCCCAAAAGGAGGGAACTGCAAAATATAAGAAAAGTGCAAGTTTAAGAAAAGTCTGGGACTACTAGAGAAATACGTGCAAGAGAGATAGCCAGGTAATGAAAAATGTCATTCTGTACATACATACAGTGAAACTGAAAACATGCAAATTCATCTAGTACTTGAAATTTCAAAATTCAAACACAAACACTAAAACATATTGTTGAATAGGTTGGTTTTTTTTCTTCTTTTGAATCTACCTAGATATAACCCCAGACTGAATTATTAATAGTTCATTTCTCTGTTATTATTACAGAATATTTATTTATTAAGCAATACAAATGTGACTCACTAGTCCTTATGCTAATTTTGCATACATACAATGTGTCCTTGGACCGAAACTGTTCAATTCTACTTAGCTCTTAAGTGCTCTTAAGCACTTTTAAAAAGTGCTCATTTAGTAGAATTCTTTAAAAAAACCCAGCATTATTACATGAGAAGCACACACACTGTGCTGTGAACTATTTAAGGCAGTTTGACTTTATCTGAATTACTCTGTAGTTTTGTGTAGCAGGTGAAAAAAATCCCAGGTAGGAACGTTAATGCCGCTTTTGGCTTTATTTTTTCTTTTTACATTTTGATAAAAGTTTTCATAACCTTTGAGCCTCAAAGCATTCTTCCAATCTATAAACTGTGTGACTCAGACTGGGGGAAGAAGCATGTGGGTGAGTCCTTGGGGCAGGAACCCAGGTGTTTTGCCCAGAGGGTGGAGCCAAAACCAAGCCACCAGCTGCTTATTAAAAGCTGTTGTATCAATCAGTGTAGGTAATTGTATGTGAGATTTTGTAGTCTAGATGCTTGCTTCTGCTTCAGGTTTTTGGCTACTCCAGTGGGAGTTACATAGAGGGTTGCTTGGATTTGTTTGTAGGGTTGCTCATGTTTGTAGTACACATAACCCACTGGGAAGATATTCACTGGGGGGGAGACACGTGGAAAATATCTTCTGAGTAGCGTAGCCTCAGAAAAATGGCTGATCCTGGTGAGTGTTTTCCTGTCATGTTATATAGAACAACACAGTTCTTTTTGCCCTCAAAGTTTGAGTATGCTTAGGTGTAAAAGTTTGGTTGGGTTAATATAAAGCTTCATGCAACTTTTATACAAAAGTCTTCCACTTCCACTGGAGACTTACAAGACTACCAAAGGTCCCAGGGCATGTTAAATGATAGGGCTAATGCTCTGAAATAGAAAAAAATAAATGTAGTGTAGTTAAAACCAAAATAAAGCATGCTTATTTACTTGTGCTTTTTCTTAAGAGAAACGCCATAGGATCTCATTTCAGATTTTGGCAGAGCAAAAAATCCTTCTTTATGCCAAGGTCTAAAATAGAAGCTTAGGTTAGTTGAGATAGCCTGTTTTCCCTTGATAAAACCCTCCATCTTGTTATTTGAAAAAAATAAAAAATTAATGATGGAATTGTAGAGCTGTAGGTTCAAAAGGGAAAATATGAAAAGGAAATCTGTTGCTTGAGCAGTTTTTAATATTGCTAAAAAATATCTTCTGTGCAGAAATACTCTTCGCATTAGTAAAAACAATTCTTTAGCAAGCTTTTAAAAATAAATAAGCTAGACGTGGTAAGCACAATAAAATGGCAATCCAAACAGGGCAGACCATTATCTTCAAGATCATATTTCTTAAAGAATCTATGATGTAACTGGGATTGTCCCAGAAAAGCTGCACTGGAAAATAGCTGCTATGAGGGAATGTTTTATAATGTTATTTCTGTTTTTGACAGGGAAACCTTGGATTCTGTACAAGGCCTGTCATACAGGCTCAACACTGGAACATCAGGAAGGTGGAGCTCCCGTATTGTGATGCTGCACCACAAAGGTTAGACCTGTCACTCAGACGTGTAAGTCTGTTGCAGTCTGATTTCCTTCTAAATGCCTGGGAAGCTCATGCTAAAGAACTTCCACAATGTGCTTGTTGCTGGTTCTGTTATGTATGATTAGGCCAAAAGAAAGTGCAGAATGGTGAACACCCCAGTGATCAGAACATCTTTGCTTATACTTCAACTGAAGGTTAATTAAGGATGACTGACCTGAGATTGCACACCTAAGTTAACTAGTGGTAGGGGATAATATGCAATATTAATGTCTGATTCCCTTTAAAGTAATTAGTGTTGCTACTTATATGCTCAAAATAATAGAAAAGTATTCAGAACCATTGTGGGAAAATCCATGGAGGCTTCATGTAGGAAACCAAGACTTAAACGTAACACAAGTGCTGAAATTAACTGCTTAGTCTGAAAGTGTATGAAACTAGGAAAACACATAAAATACTCATAATTTTACTATTCCACCTTAGCCAACAGACAAGGTTCTCCTAGGGGTTAAGTCATTAATGAAGCAGTATCTCCTTCACCACAATTATGTTGCATTTTCATGAAAATCTAGTCATGTATGAGTGGGAATATGCTGCATCTGTGTGTGTGGACCTGAGGTGTTTTAGGCAGCAGCCTGGCTCCTATGCTGCTTCTGTCTTACAATCTCATTTAACAAGGTTCTCCAGCTACTGGTTATTCTACCAAAAGTTTCTGTACACTGATCATGCTATCTCTGCCTTTGTCTATAAACCTCCCTAAATTTATACTGTTTGAGAGCTGATTTGTTGCAAACCTGTTATGTAGACAGAAGGTGATAAGTTTTTGTGTGATTGATGTCATGGCTTTGACCTTCTCATAACAGAAAGAAAACTGGATAAATTCAGAGATTTTCCTCTATATGTTTGCACACTATAGACAAAAGACTTCTTTTTTTTTTTTTAATGTGTGTGTTACATGGGGAGAAGGTGAGGGGGATTACTTATATTTTACAGCTATGCAAAAATCTCTGACATCCTTATTCAGTCTGTATCTTATTGCAGGTGCTCTTTTTTTCAATTTACTGGAAACAATTTATACTAAGATATATGAAGATGCTCTAGTAGCAGCATGACACAATAGATTGAGGGATTCTGATGGCTTTTACCAAACCTATGCATAACAACAGTGAAATAATAGCAGGTAGAACAATAAAGCGAGGATTGAATGCAATTCTACTAGTGATGAGTACCAAGGATTTGCTTAAAAAAAATACAAGGCTCCTCTATCCAGAGAAAAGCAATGAGTGAACAGTGTTCCATTAGGATGCCCTTCTGTAGATACAGCAAGCTTGCAGATAAGCATAATGGTACAGTCTGCAGAGTGTTCATGGACATATAATGGTCTGCATTCATGTTGTGAGAGGAAGTAGTAGTTTTCTCAGTATGGGGTCAGAGGTGCATGCTGTGGACAACATCTTAAATAATACTTGATCTTAGGAAAAAAAAAAAGATGATGGACTCAAGGGTCTAGGTCATGAAAGGGTTGTGGACAGTTAAGCATTATCTCCTAATCACTTGTCTGACTCTCAAGAACTTGTCTATAAAGAAGTATCTCAGAGTTCTACTCCATGCTCTCTTTCTGCATCTTGCTCTTAGCAAAGTCATAAGGAGTTTGTAGCTAGAATTTCTGTATGGCACTTCTTGAAGAGTCCTCGTGATGCATTGACTGAAATAGTTTGATCTAGCTCAGAAGAGAACAGATGCAGTGCTTGGGGTGGAGTGAGATGACTCTGCGCTTCCTAGCACAGCTGACTCTGGGGACACAGCACTCCTGGGGGTTCACCTGGTAGCAAAACTACCCTGGGCTGTGGCTGCTACATTCAAGTCCTGGCTGTGATTTCTAATCTGCAATGACTGAAAAAGACTAGAAGGCCATGCCCATACCTGGTGAAACGTTACCCCATCAGCTATCAACTTCAAAATCTAGGGAGTCCTTAAAGTTACTTGATTTTACTTTGAAACATGCCTGTAATTGCAGAGAGCTGCTCTGCAAGGTTTCTACACCAAAATCATAATCTTTGTTTTTAAGTGATAGAACATATGAGAATTTATTTCAGATAAAATCCCATCTCTCTCTGCTTTTCTCGTGATGTAAAGCTCTGATCTCTAGTTCGTGCCATGATGAATCATTGGAAGGAGCCATTCTCAGTTGTTCAAAGTTTTCAAAGAATCCTGCACCACCCTCCTGTTCATACATTTGCTTTATCTTCCTGGGTTCTCTTATCCTTAGCTCACAGCTTGCTTTTGTTAAAAGTTATTAACCTTGGCAACACACATGATTTATTACTGTTCTGGGAACAAAAGCAAAGGGCGGGCATGTTTTGTGCACAGAAACAAATGATTCCTATCGTTGCAAAGTTGTGTAATGTGTAGGAAATATCCCTATATTTCTCAGTACAGCTTCCAAGTTCAGGGGAAAACAGTAGTCTTTCTACTATGTTCTTTGTGTAGTCTCATAGAAGTACATGAGATCGTGTACTGTGATTCTGAGATAGTACAGCAGCAAATCAACCAGAGAATAAGATATCTGTGAGAAAAGCATGCTTTAAAAAATGGCCATCCTCAGAACTAGCTAAAAATGGAAAGTGTTCTGCCACCAATCCCCTGTCCACCTTGTATGTGTCACTGATCTGATAGTCATGTTTTCTGCAAGTGGACACTTGGAATAAGTAGGACATTAACTAGTGTTAGCTGTGCAAATCTTTCACTAAGGAAACAACCTCTGATTTAGGTCTGAGCAATGCAGGGACTCTGGTTTAGGAAGTAACTACAGAAGCGACACTTTGTAGAATAGAGTCCATTGAATTCTACATCTTTATATGAATGAAAATCCTTATGTAGTTGATTTTTGTGTAACCCAATGAAGAACTACATAAAAACAAGGAAGCTTGTTTAAAAAGAACCCTGAAATGGTAAATTGGCCACTGGGACTGCTAGAATATAAGCAAAGTTTTAAGGTGTTATATGTTTATTCTGACCCACTGTTTGAAAGGGGCCAAGAACCTGTTAAACTGCAACAGAAAGATAAAGGGAGGGGCTAGAAGTAAGAAAGCATCCTTCAAAAAGTGATGTCCAAACAAGAAAAATGGAGAATACGATAAACTCTGACAAGTTAATTATAAAACTAAAATAAGACAAGCAAAATAATTACTGAAGAACAAATTGCTAAAGACATAAAACTGTTATCAAGTGAATGAGAGGGAAGGATCCTGTTTGAGTCTGTAGGGGTGGCTGATGATTACGTTCTAGAGGGAGCACAAGAAAGATTATGTAGCAGCAAAGCTCTATCAGTTCTTTTCCTTATTGCTCACAAAGGTGTCTAAGGAGGTTCCGACACAGGAGCTTCTTTATGGGGAATGAATCTGAGAAACTGCCTCAAAATAAGGAATCAGAAAAATGACTTTTAGTATAAATTGATAAAATGAAAAAATTCATTAGAGTCAGTCAGAACTCTAGGATGAATACCACAGTGACTTGCATTGCCAAAATCTTCACTTAAAATCTGCATCAGTCTCAGAGAAATAAAAAGTAGCAAATGTGATCCAATTTTTGTGATGTGTGTTTTTATAGGTGCTTGTTTTTCCCAAGGTATTTTCTACTGGTCATTGTCAATAATAGGAAATGGAGTCTAGACAGTGAAGTTATTTCTGTGTTGCACTGCACTAAGACTATAACTTTGAAGTTTACTCAACTTTGAAGAGCACAGATTTTTCTGAATTAAAGTTACTCTAGAGTTCATGAGTTTAAATAAAAGAAGTCAACTTATTCATGCAGCAGATCCTTGTTTATATATTTAAGCTTTAGTCATGATATTTATATCAGCCCTGGCAATAGCATAAAACACAATCAGATTGTATTTGTGCAGCAATTATTCTTGCCCTGTGTAATTACTGGTCCCTCAGATAAAATCTCAAGCTACATTATTGAAGCTGGGAATTGAAACCACAGAGAGAATCAGCTATCTATGTACATCAATAAAGCAGTTCATTAATTATTTCCACCTATTCAACTTGAAGAAAATTACCATACTAATGCCTCTGGATAACCACATGACCTGGTTTGCTTCTACATAAAAGCCAAACTTAAAGTCATAAAAGCTTTGAGAGATAAATCAGAAACACCAAAGAAATGACATACTGTAATTGGTCACAGAAATCTCTAGACTGCAGTAGTATTGGTATCACAATGGTTTCGAATTTTAGAACTGAAAGTAGTCTGAACTGCAAGATTATTTTTTTTTAAGACGCAAAAAGTTGGTAGCTGAAATACATCATCAAGAGTAAGAGAGCATTACCATTACTCAAAAGATGGTAAAAAATTTAAATTTTTTTCATCAATAAATCTTGAAACAAAAAAATGAGAATTCTGAAGAACACTAACAGAATCCTATTACATACTGCTATTTTCATACTGGTCTACTCAAATGTCATATTCTCTCTGTATGAAAGATCCTCAATGACAGGAACAGTTCAATAACTGCACTAGCTAAATGAGAAAGAACAGAGAACTGGAAGGGGGAAATGAGGAGCTAAGAGTCTGAAAGTAACACTTTAAAAAAGTTCCGCTATGCCTTTGATAAAGACATCCACCAATGCCCTCTTCAATTCACCTTTTCAAGTATAGCTGTTTATTTCTGCCTAACTAAACATTTCCCTCAATTAAGAGCATTACCCAGAAAAAAGTATTTAGCAATCATAATTAGTGACCTCTAACCTTCCAAAGCTTTTGCTTATTTTCACATATACATTTGAGACATCAGTGTAGAAAATACTACCATTTCTTTCATTACAGCAATTAAACCAGACTAATTCACTTTCATAAATTATGTTAATCTTAGGGTAAAGAAGAGTTATGCAACTGTATATAATTAGGGGTTTTTTTCCCTGCCACTTTGAGGTAACACATATACTACAAATATACAATCAAATACTACTTTAACGTTCCCTTTAAAATATAGTTGCTAAAAATCATATTCATATTATCTCTTCTTTTTGCAGAGAGTAGGCAGGAGTAGGAAGGGGTGTATCATATGCTTGGACTAGATGATCTGAAAAGTCCCTTCAACCTAGGCAATTCTATGAGCCTATAGGCAGAGGTATGCCCAGGTCCAAAATTTCAGTAACAATCTTCTAAGGCCATTTTTACTACTATTCCTAAAATTTAATGTACTTCTCTCTCATTCCAATCATAATGATATACAGTCTTGTGGAAAACTGTCTTTCTGTGTAATGTTACTGAAGTTCCCACTGCTGAAAGATTTAGCAAAATTATGTCAAGAAATTGAAATGAAAACAGATGAGGACAGTTTAGTTTAAAGGTTAAAAAGAAACTGCAATGTTTAGTGGAGTTAGCACAGATTGCTCATTAGAATGTCAGTCTTGGGTAAAGGAAATCCTGTTGGGGCTAGTCCTTGGACTGTCAAGCATGTCTGTAGTGAGATTTGTGAACATCCTGACCCAGGACTGGAATGTGGG
>BJBW01012852.1:14953-52913 GCA_004320125.1 Scolopax mira | reverse complement strand
TCCACAATTGGTAATAACTTACTCTTCCTGTCAATAGCAATTACATAGTTTGTATATTTAGCAGATAAAGCTATTCAAATATAATGTGTGGATTATTGACCCAAAATATTATGACTTCAGTAAAAGTGTATTTATATTGTTCTGGGACTTGAAGAGCAAACTATGTGAGTGCAGGAGGAAATGTAAAAGCATGTTATATTTCTGATCTGCTTAACACTCACAGAGTTCCATGTGCAGGTGGATTAATGTGTAAACTTTAGGTTTTCCTGTAATATTGAACTTGATAGTTGCAGCCTTAATTTTGTGTTTTACTCAGAACTGAATCTTTTACTCAATTTACAATAGCTTTGTAAGGGCTCTTAATAGAGGCCGCTCTTCCTTGTGCTATTACTAAGTGACATTTTTCCTTTATAGTTATAAAGTGCAGGTGGTTTGTTTGGCTTCAATTGAGCCTGTTGAGTTGAATCTGACTTTGCTCTGAGTAAGTATGAAGCTGGTGTCACTTATGCCCAATTGTGGAAGTGCTTTATAATGTTACTAAGGATACAAATAAGCCACTACAGAAGTGGAAGAGGCTCGCTTTGTATTTGACCCAGTATTGGTGCCAACCATCTGCTCTTTCTGTCCTCCACTGAAATCCCTGTGGCTAAAAGGAGGAGATTGAGCAGGTAACTGTCAGGGACCTCTGAATCTGGGGGCCTGGAGAGTGCTCTGATTCTTTAATTAAAGATTAAGAAATCGGAGTGCTCTCTGAGCCCCTGGACTTTTTAAACCCTGCTGGTTTCCACCCTGTGATGGTCCATGTGCTTGCCTGTGTCTTCCAGTCTTCCTACCCCCAGTATTAACTAGTGTGTGTTTGCTGATGGCCCAGGGCTTACTGCACCCTGTAACAGACCAGCACAATAAAAAGACCCTCTTATATTCAACAGTGACACAAGACTTCTTAAAAGGCATAATTTTAGAAATTTGAGCTAAAGTCCTGTCAATGCAGTTAAAGACCAACTACTTGAGTAGTTTTATGATAGATTAGCTCAGTCAATACCAGCATCTGTCTGGCTGCAAGTGCATGATGTGGGCAAACCAAGATCAGCACTGCCTCAGCTTAAATTGCTGCTGAAAAACAAAAAGATATTTCTGGGTCGAGTGAGGCATAGAGAGAGAGATGACAAAAGAACAACTATGTTATTATTCGTGTGACCTTTTTCCTTCATTTTTGGCCCCCTTCCCCTTCTTTGGTTATTGCTACGCTGTTGCATCATGTCTCAAATTAGGTTTCTAAGCTCTTTGTCGAAGAATCCCCATCTAGCCTGTTAGTGGGTACTGTTAAAGATAATATGACTTTATGACCTCAAAATACTTCATGAATATTAGAGTATTGGGTTTCGGGTATTGTTCCTGTTTTATGAGCTGATCTTAAGTGGTCTTTTTATGATGCATGTCTGTAGCAGAGCTGGAAATTGATCCCAGATCATCTGATGTTCTAGCTATGCTACCAGTCCCAGCAATTCTCCAGCCAGACTTGGGTGAGTGATGATGCCCACTTCGTGGTGTCAAGAGTGTCTCTGCTGAGAGCTGTGGTCTAGGTATTGAGTACATCTATGTCTCTCATGAAGAAACCTCTGGGAATGGAAAGTATCATCATCTCTATGAACTTTCACCTTTCTCTTCCCTTATTTGTAGGCTGTTACCTCTTATAAAGCCTTGAAGGAATCTGTGAAGTGCTCAGACAGTGGTATTTCATACACTTGACACACCTACGTGTGTGTCTGGTTTTGTGATGGAGCACTGGAGAGGTCAAGATGGAAAGAACTGAACCTGCAGCAATCTATCCTGTCACAGTTCAGCGCATTCAGATGTGTTGTCTTCTCAGGGCTGAAGTGCAGAGAGGCTTAGTCTGTTTCTGAGGTGCATCCGTGCAATTGTGGTGTGTTAGTGGTGGGAGAGGTGTTGGGAGCCAAGGACATGTTGTGGTTATGACAGCTTTGTGAAGGTGAGGGCAGGAGGAAGCTTTTGGCCTGCTCTTTGCCATTTGGACTTGAGAGTATTGGTCTCTCTGTTGCTAGCAACTGCCTTCCCAGACAGCTCCAAACAAAAAAGCTTAAAATAGCTATCTAAGTGCTTACAATTAGAAGAACTGTTAACCCATTTCCAGTGGGGAAGAATAGTATGTTGGTGTAACTTTACGAAGCCTGAAAGCAGCGTTTCATACTCCTTAATTGCTGTGCTCTTTCTGTGCTCTAAGGCTGCCCAAGCCTCTTCAGATCATGGTATTTATCATGATGACAGATTATAATAACTAATATTCCTAACTTCAGTACAGTTTATAAACTTTAGCTAATTTAAGAAACATACCATATACCTATTTTGTTAAAGGATAAGGCTGCACTGTGTTGCATAGCCATTTGTAAAGTGGGCTATTTGTTTACAAAAGTCCAGTTTATGCAGCTTTTTTTCTCATAGTTCTCTCTAAGAACTACATGCTGTTGCTGTGCAAGATGAAAGATGAGGTTGGTGGAAATCATGAATCTCTTGCTTTCATGAGATGAGGTTTAGGCAAAATTTCAATTACTTTGGAAATACCACTTAAAGTTTTGAGGATAAATTAAATTGAGGAGCTAAATTATATTTGCTGTATTACTTTTTCAATAGCTGGTAGAAACAACATTGTCAGATCCCTTAAAAATAAGTCAGGGTGGTGTTTTGTGGTTTGGTTGTTGTTTTGGGGTTTATTTTTTCCCTTTTGTTGCTTGCTTAATAATCTGCTAAATTTTAAAATTCCAGTCTGTCATTTTAATAGTTTTCTTCCTCATCTGTGCTGATTTTGTTCTGGTGGAGCCAGGTTTTGCTTGGCTCATTTGTTGTCAGAACAAGTCTAATTAGCACTTAACAGACTTTTTCTTTGTAACAACTTTTTGTGTCTCTCTCATTCCATTAAAACCAAATTTGTGTGAAAAACTACAGGTGTATTTTGAAAAGTGAACCTTCAATACCTGTACTGAGTTTACAGCTTGAATTGAGGAAGACAACCTGACCTTTAGGTTATTTTTTGAGTGTTCCTTGAAAGTATATGACTCTCCTCTCAAAGAAATATTATCTGAAAACTTCTTTTTGAGGCATATCTGTAATTCAGATAATTTTTTGATTAAAAAATCAAAAATCCTTCTCTATAACTTTGTGCATACTAGAACGCATCTGTGTGTTTAGATGGAATGTGGAAAATTGTGGTGATAGGAATAAATAAAACCACGTCCAAATATGTAAATGGTGGGTCAAAATACAATCAGAATGCATGGTTAGTGAATTTTAAGACCATTTGAACAGAAAAGAAAGCTGCCTAATTAAATAACATCTGTGAGAATGCATTTTCACTCCCTCTCCTTTATTACATCCTTTACTGGATAGACCAAAATGTATTACTTAAGTAGGATTTGTATTTGTCCTTGGTTTGATTAGTTCATCAGGTGTAGTTAATATTTTCTTTTTGGGTATGTATCTTTTTCACAAGCAATATGGTAATTCTACATTCTGTGTTATTTTGCTTGCTGTAGGTAATTAATCTATGATGCTAATTGTTAGGAATGGTCTAGACTGGCACTATAGTTTGTCACATCTGATGGTATGATACAAGCCACCCGATTCTGGTGGCACATGGTCCTTCAGCACCACCCTTGTCCCTGCTGCTTCAGCTCACGGAGCCTGATGGGTTTCACTGACTCTCTGGTTAGTGTAGCAGTTTAACACAGCTTTATCAATTCACAGCCTCTGAAAATGGGAAAGTGAAAGTGGTAGCAAAGTAATTTTAACTATGCTGCCCTCGGGGCCAGGGTGCCCTTGAAGTCAGTCATAGCTTCAGTCTTTCTTTGCAATAGAAATGGGCTAATCTCCTGAGAATTTGGGTAGGCCATAAAGATCTTGGATGTGTACTATTTATTTAGGTATGTGTTTGCTAGCCACAGGCAGGCACCTTCAGGCAACAGTGGAAGTTGTCAGACTTCCTGGTTGCTGTGTTTTCCCTTTTGTTGTCTCTCTGTCTGTGAAGCAGCTTCCCTTTCATCTCTTTGCCCCTATTATGGGCACACTGTAGAGTTCCTATTTTGCTGTGCAGTGTTGTGCAAACAGGTAAACCTTCCCCATTTTATAGGCTTTCTTGATACTAGGATTTTAATCTGATAGAAACTAATCTAGGGAACTGATTTCACTTAATCAGTGGTGTTGGGGGGGTGTGATTGTAACCTACCTATAATCTTGTAGTGGGCTTCTTTTAAACTGGAGACTGTTCAGTTGGTTGGTTTTGCTTGTTCACTTTGGGCTTCAGTCACTGCTCTTCTGTGGGGCTGGACTCCTGGAAAATACACCTTCTGCTGTAGAGACAGTCTTTCAAGGTGGAAAATGCTGTACCGTTCGGGCAAAAGGTGATAGGGACATAAAACCATCGTCCTCCATTTATGTTTTTGGCTTTCTTGGACACGTGTTTCTCGGTTGCTTTGAGCTTGCCACTGCTTTTCTTCAGAAGACAGACTACTGTGCTTTGCTGTACAGAATTTCCAAAATGGTCAATTTTCTGTTTTTTCTTGTTTGCTCCTGGGGCAATATGTAGGAAAGCTCTGCTGTTGTCCTTGCTCTTCAAGGTGTCTGCAGGTGGTGAGTGGGAGGTTGCAAACAATCTGTAGGAGTTTTGATGTAGCTGAACTGTCTGGGAGAAAATGTGACAAAGTGAGTGTGCGGGAGAGGCTTTGGAGGGAGAGATGAAGCTGTTTTTGTGTAGAGCAGGGTAATCAGAGGATATGGGTAAGCTGTGCAACAAACAAGCTTTGCAAATCTTCTTTACCAAACACAAACTGTCCCAGGTTTTCATCAGTTTCTTGGTTCTTGAGACTCAAGACTCACCACTCAACAGGTGGTGGTGGTTTCGTAGGTGTTGCTTTTCATTGGGACAAATTTCTGTTAGCCTGGAACAAATTTCTTGTTTGTGATGCCCTGTAAGTCTCCAGTCATTCTAAAAAAAAATAACCAAAACAAAACAAACCACCAAAACTAGAAACAAATCCTCTCCTGTTGAACTACTTCTGTCCTGCTGTTGCACTGGAGGAATTAAATTTTCTCTGCCCTTTCTGCACGTGTATGAATAGCACACCCAATTTTTGTCTTCCACGTAGAGTTAAACCTGTGCTTTTTTGCAGGGCTGGAGAGGAACTGGTAGCTGGTATCCTATAGTCTCTTCTTGATTTTTTTTTTTTTTTTTGACCTGGTTTGTTGTGTGATGTCAGAAAGGAGTTAGTTCCTCTGGTTTTGTTCCTCATTAGTAAAATGTGTGTCATGATTCTTTACCTGTTTCAAAAATGTGGGATTTGACCATAATAATGAGCAAATTAGAGAAAGAAGACTTGATTGCTCTGTCTCAGAAGGACACTGAGTAGCTTGCTGGATTTGGCTTAAACGTAAAAATCGTTCTTGGAATCTGTTCATCTTCATTAAAAGTGATTAAGCTTCTTACAGGGAAGATCAGTAATTTGAGTTGCTGACAGCAGGAGGATTTAGTGCGAAATGATTCTCATCACTCTAATTTGACAGATTTCCTGTAAGGAACTGTGACAGCATTGTTGCAGTTAAGGCTGAAAACGTACATTAGCTAGAACCCAGGAACACTTTTTAATTTTCACATGGGGAAAAAAAAACCAAACCTAAAATAGTAGTATTTGAAAGCTGACATCAAAGGAGTGAAATAGAAGATGGTCTGTGACCACTCACTGTTTTCTGCATCCTTAACTTTGCTGAGGTTTGAGGAGAAGTCAGAGTCTTTCCTGAGTCATTTCTGCAGCATTCTGTCAGAGACAATTGTGTGCAAATGATCTCAGAGGAGATTAGGAATGCGCAAAATGTAAAGTTGCTTATTGTGCCAAGTACAGGTGGTGAAGCAAATGAACCAAGCAAAGCACAGGAGAGCAGAGCCCTCAGCAGGTGGGCTGAAGAGTGGAGTTTAAGGCTACCACAGT
Source organism: Scolopax mira (assembly GCA_004320125.1). Classification (NCBI taxonomy): domain Eukaryota; kingdom Metazoa; phylum Chordata; class Aves; order Charadriiformes; family Scolopacidae; genus Scolopax; species Scolopax mira. Next base: position 46,920 of record BJBW01012852.1, on the reverse strand, counting down.
GTGTGAGGTCATGAACTTGATGTGTGAAATTGTACAAATAAGTGCATACTTAGTGAAGAGAATATTTAAAGAAATGGAATAATGGTGGGTGGTTATTAAGTATACAGTCAAATAGTTTTAAAGGAAGATAAAGATATTTTGTATTAAATGATTGCATTGAACACTTTTAATTTGTCCTTTAAATAGCCTTTTAACTTTAATTAAAAAAAAAAAAATTATAAAGGTTTTGTAGCAAACTCTCCAGGCTAATGATAAACTGGGACAAGATGGTTGCGACAGACAGGGATCTTTAAATGATTCTGCAGAACCTGCTTTGGGCTGAATAAAATCTGCCATGGGTGCTCAGGGCTGGTACCAGCCTCGTGAGTGACTCCAAGTGCCTGTGCCCTGGACTCCTCAGGTAAAGAACTTTATTAATTTGAGAACAGCGTCCTGGCTCCAGGCCGAGACTCCTCCTTACTCCTCTTGAATACTTAAGTAAGTCCTTCAGGAGACTTTGCCTAAATCTAGCCCTGTGGAGTTTTATATGTGTATGATTTTCTTTAACTCTTTAGTGCAGATATGCTTGAGAAGTTTTAGGTAAAAATGCAAACTCTAACTTCTCTCAGTAAAGTGTTACTTTGTTTACTTTTTTTTCATTCCGGAAATTACTGTATAAGTGCCCATTGGGTATTTGTTTACCAAATTTGACGTTCTTTTTAGGTCTAGAAGAGAAAGCTTTGCAATGTGAAAAATTCCTAGAAATCTGAAAGTATTTACAGTATTAAAGGAGGTGACATACAAATTGTATTCATCTGAAGAAAGCTGAAGAGATGTTCTTGCCTGCCAGAAGTTTCTGGAAGTGAAAATAACTGATGATGTTGCGTGCCAAATCTTAAGAGTTATTAAAGCAGAATATACTGATGCTGGGTTCTGCTTTTTCTCTGTGCAGTGTAAAAGAAATGCAAAGTATTATAACATTTCAGTATATTTGGAGACAAGACACAGTATCTTCTGGGAATTATGGTATGAGAACTGGCTCTGGGCTTTATTCAAGGTAAGAAATGGTCAGGGGCTCCAAAGCACACTTCAGCCTGGAAGCGTCTTGCCATTTTACTGCGCTACTGCAGGCTGACTCTTGTGCTGAAATTAAAGTAAAACAAAACAAGGAAAAAAAACCCCAAAGCTGGTAATTGGCTAGGATGATGATAATATGAGCTCATCCCTCAACCTCAGGGAGGGAAGCCTGCTTAGTCATAGAGCCAGCAGTGCTCAGGCAAGGGGAGCTGCCAAGTGTGAGCTTTCCTGGAGCATAGTCATGCTGCAGCTTGAACATCCATCACTTGATCTTAAGCTGGGGACTACTATTGTTAGGATATCCTACAAGATGTTTTTCTGCAGTTTGTCTGTATAGAAAGAAAATTTTTTTTAAGAGTTAATTTTATAATGTCATCTTCTACTATCTAATAGTGGATGCATCAAATCCTCTTTTTTCTTGGTGATCTCTTAGTTAGGATTTATTTATTTTTGCATGCAATTGGGAGAGCTGGAATGTTCAATAAGCATGTTTCATTCAATATACTTTAAATCTCTTTCCTCCCTGGTAATGTCACTTTCACTACCCTGATTTTTGTGCTGTTTTAACTTCGGTTGTTCTTCAATTATTAGTCTTCTCAAATGACAAGGTTACTGCCCAGAGGTGTATAGTATTTTTTAGGACTTCCTTTATGGAACACACAAGTACATATGTAGTCCTTTCCCTGCATTAGGTTATCTCTGAACTTACATTTTGGTAAACTTTGGATCTTAATACTTTTGTTAAGTCCCTTTCCTAGAGAGGTGCAGTTCTAGACTGGGCTGAGTTAGCCTTTGTAATGCTGCTGGCTTCTTATTTGGTAATGGAAAAAATAGGGCCAAAGTCCACCCAAGTGACAGTTCGGAGAGCTGTACTAATGCAATGCTTTCTCACTAACCTGAGAGCCCTCTTTCTAAAGGTCTTCTAGATACTTGTGCTTTGCAAATCTCAGCCACCACTAGTAAAAACAGCATCAGCTGCTTAGTTGGTTTTCTTATGGTTTGGTTTGGTTTTTTTAGAAGGGTTAAAAACAAGGATCCTCGAAGTTGTATGCCAGCTTTTGGGCAGTTATCTTTGCATTCTTTCTCAAACTGTTAAAAAAAAAAAATCTGCAGCAGAGGTTCTAAAGGTTGTCTGGCAGGTTTAAATTTGATCTAAAGATAATGTCTTCCAATAGACAGAAAACCTTGCATTCTTTGTATCAGAATTATGTGAGTGATCATACAAAAGCATGCAGAAGCTGTTGAAGGAAGGAAAACTGCTGCACGATTGTCTGTTTTGGAGAGATAAGTAGCTTGTGATGATTTCAGAAAGTAAGATACTGTCAGAAACCACCGTCAGTACTATTATCTCAGGTATTGGGGTTTAGCTGTCAGCTCTCTCATGTTTGCAGCAGTGCTGCAAAAAACAAGGAGAGAGTAACATTAATGCTCCTGAAAGGCATATAGCGACCTTCCCATCTCTACAGTTTTGCTACCAGTGATCCAGTTTCCTGCTGTAGGATGTTTTTTCCTCTCCTAATGAAGTTTTGAAATAGGAAAAACTTACTTTATGAAATCCTCATTTCTAGTCGCAGTTGTGTACTAGTTGCAGTTTAGAGAGAATTTTCCATCTCACGTGTCCATAATTTCTCCTAGGGTTATTTTTGTCCTGTTGAAAGAGGACTGGAAAATGAGCTGAGACGTTGCGCTTAGAGGAGGGAGAAACGCCCTGGCTCCGCGATACGGGGTGGCAGAGGTCCATGGTTTGTAGCCAGGGAGAAGCAGGGGGAGCGTGGGGGGAACAGCTATGTAACAGCCTGAGGAAGTGACTCACTTCACTGAAACACAAGCCCATGGTTCCAGTAGCCTTGAAGCCAAGCTTGGCTTCTGAGGTGGAAGTTGCGTAAGTTAATTTAAACTCTTTGTCTTTTCCTCCTCCTCCTCATGCTCCCAACCCCACCCCAGTATCTGCACTGTAGCCGTATCCGTTTGGAGGAAATTCGGGTTGCAGGACTTTGGTGTGTTCCATGCTTTTGTTTTATTATTTTTAACTTTATAAGGGGAGATAAATGAATTGTAGGTTTCATTGGAAGGGATGTTTGTGTTAGTCTTACCTGCTCCACTCAAGAGAAACTTGATTTTATAACAGAAGGGATGCAGTAGGAATAGGATTTTAACAATTTATTAAAATCTTTCTGAAATATATTGGCAGTGTGGTTTGAGGTGGAACTGAGTGCATATTGAAAAGAGATAGTAATAGAGACTTAATTACTTGACTGTTAGTAGTTTTAAGAATTTAATTAAATTTAACAGTAATCTTAAAAGGTTTTAGGTATCCTACTAGAAATACTGGTGTTTATGTTAACACATTAGACCTTAATCCTGCAAACTAGGCTTCTAAAGCCTAAGTTTGTGGATAGATTTTTTTCCTGTGGAAGATGAGGATAGAATTGTTCTAGTATGCATGTTCTGGAAAGGCTGAGGTACTATAACGTGTTCAGCTTTACAGTACCAGATATTTGCTGGTGTTCTGCCTCAACTACTTTTCCATGTGTGACCTGGGCAGGAGCAGTTGCTCTCAGCTGTTGTAGGAAGCATCTACGAGGGCTACAGGTGATGCAGTCCCTGACTCCAGTGCTTGGATGCTTGGCGGGTGGTTCTTAGTTGGAAAGCTACTGTAATGATTGGGAGAGGGAAGGTGAATGATGAGCTGTTGCCTGAGCCTCTCCTTCCCAGCACTGAATGGAGCATCTTACTGTGTGTTTGGCTGCAGCCTTCCTGTGCCCCTGTGTGTGTTAAATGTCTTTGGGAAACATGGTCTGACACAATCTTTTCTTTTTTTTCTTTTGGGGAGTCATAAGTTTTTCTTTGATCTGTGTTTTTGAGTTCAGATTAAAAACAGATTATTCTAGCTACAGGAAGACAGAAGTAATTGGCTGGATGAGAGGGAGTTTAAGAGAAAAAACTTCAGAATGAGCTTGAGTGCTTAGTCAGAAGTCTGTGCAATCAGGAGTTGCATCATGCAAATACAGCGTGATACCCGTTTTGTAAAACTTCAGTTGTTTTGTTTTACATTCTTCTAGCAGATCAGATCTAGTGTTTCTTACACGTGTTATCCTGATGTTCATTTACAGGGGAAATGGGACAGACATCCACATTTTTGGTTATCGCATGACGGTTTATATGCCAGTTATGTTTGTTGATGATTCACTTCAATTGCTTCTCTATTTCAGGCCCTGTAACTGAGTGGACCCTACTGACCTCTGAACCACAAAGGATAAGAGTGAAAAGAAGCAGGAGAAGCACACAAAGAAAAAGGAAGTGGATGCACTTTCTTCTGGACTTCTTTCCTGCCGTTTATTACTGAAACTGAATGGAAAAGAGAGACTTCCGTGCCTTTCCTCCCCCAACCTCAGGGATGGGTGGATTGTAGATACGGTTTGTGCAGCTGGGAGAATAGACTGAACCATGAATCTACAGGCTCAGCAAAAGTCTTCAAGCAAAAGGACTGGGAAACGAGCTGCCTATTTCAATGAGCAGGAAATAGCTGTGTCGTCTAAAGAACCACAGCAGCAGCTTAAGGAAGGACAGTACTATGGTCATGGAGGGAATATACAGGCCTCCCAAACTGTGGAGATTTCTCACGCAGGAGGATTAACAAGTACCCCCAACAATGTTGCTTTGATGAACTCTGTTTACAATCAAGATAGGGGAGAACCAATGATGATGTCCCAGGCGGTAACAGCTGTCAAATGGCAGAATTCACTAATGGGAAACCGGTTGCCAGAGAGGGGTGACAGCCACTGGCAGTCTCCACCTTCAATGTGGAACCACAGTATGGTTTTTGGGGGCAACTCAAAAGGACCTCACTCCAATGCTGGTGCCCCAGGCTTCTATGGCCACCCAGATGCCCTTAAAAGAAATCAAGAGAAAGGAGTGTTTATGTCACAGCTGGACTTGTATGGAGATGCTGTCCAGCAGATGATGTCCCAGAAGGCTCAGCTGGAACAACAAGCCTTGGTTAGGCAGCAAGCTCAAATGAATTCTTTTCATCAGATGCAGAAACAGCAGCAGCAGCAGAATCAAAGTCTGCCATTACAGCCTTTCCAACTTGCATTTGGTCACCAAGGCCAAAAGCAGGGTCTTCCTGAACTGTTACATGTCTTTCAAGAAGCCCCAGCTTCTTCCAGTCCAGCATTTACCGCTCAACAGAAACAGCAAGCTCTTCCCCAGCTACAACTGTTTGAAAATTTCTATCCCCAACAGCAGCAGCAGCAACAGGCTGCCACACAAGCCTTCGGGCTGCAGCAGACAACTTCCATAGCACAGCCTCACGTGGCAGCTGCGGCACCTCAGCATCACATGATGGCACACCAGTTCCAGCAAACAGAGAGGAACCAGGAACTGTTCAAGGCTCTAACTGAGCAGAACCAACAGACTGTGCTACCTCAGACCCAGATTCCCTTTCCAAGAAGATCGCGGAGACTCTCCAAAGAAGGTGCCGTGCTGACATCTGCAGGAGAAGCGTTGGCTTCCAAGCAGGCAGAAGAACAACCTAGCAATTTGTTTCTGCATCCCTGGCAAACACATCAGCAAGAGGTCCCATTACAACAGCTGCCTGAATCACTGGCTCACAACAAAAGTAGCTTTTTGCACCCCAAAAGGCTGGATCTGGGGCAGAAAGATGTCCTGCTCAATAGTGAGCTGTGCCAGATGGAAACAGAGAGGCAAGCTGCAGCCCAGAACGGTGGAGATGGGGAGAAACAGGTGGCAGCAGCTGAAGAAAACACTGAGAGAACTAATGACTTTCAGGGTGTCAGAGGTGGTGTAATCCAGAGCACACGACGAAGACGACGTGTTTCTCAAGAAGCCAATTTGCTAACTTTGGCTCAAAAAGCTGTTGAGCTGGCTTCTCTTCAAAATGTAAAGGTAAGGTATACATCCTGACCGATATATCATGTTTTAGACTACAAAATAGGGCTGAAATGAAATGAATTTCTGTACATATGGAGGATATGATGGTATCTTGATCCCATCAAGGAGTGGTGTAGCACAGCAAGGGCAGCTCTGTAGTGGTGGCATTTAAATGCAGCTGCCGTAATTCACAGATGTGGGAGAACAGAGATCTCCTAATGCAGTGAAACCACCTAAGGGCAGCTTTACTTCACTAATACTGAGTGTGATTTTAACCCAGGGCTTCAAAATATGGATGTTTTCAGCTTAGGCTCAAGCTGATCACGAATTTAGAGTCAAGTAAAGTGATTCACTTGATGTCTTTTTAGCCATCAAACATTCTCCTCCTTTTATGTTAAAAAACCTCCTGCTTAACTGTCAGTTTTAGCGGTTTAAGTGTTTCTAAATTGTGCTTTGTAAAAATTACATAATGCAATATACATATTCGGTATTCCCCAAATATTAAAAGCCTGGGAAAGCCTCACTTAACATGAAGGCATAACAAAGGTCTGGCTGATGTGATATCCTGTTTCTGAGAATGGACTGCAGTGGATGTTTGAAGATGGATAACCTGAGGACAACGTGTGCCTGTAGACCTTCTGCAGGGCTTGATGAGGAAGAAATCTAGTGTTGGCTGATTAGGTGGTTCACTGCTTTTATCTCCCGTCAGTCTAAACTGTACAGATTCCATCTGGCAAGATGACAGGGTTGAAAATTAACTAGGCTAGGGGAGGCAATTGGTAGGACTTTGGGTGGGGGTTTTTTGAGAGGTTATTTTGGGAGGTTTTCTTTCAGTTGTGGTTTGACTAATCATTCATCGAGTGCCTCTCATGAGAAGTAAAGATGCAACTTTTCTTTGGAAGCTTTGTTGCCAGAGTCTGATGAAATGTGGGTGTTAGAGCATGAGCTGCTTTTACCTACAGTTTTGCCACTTGAGTTGCTGCCCAGTCAGACAACAAAGGGAAGGGAATTTTATTCCCTCTCTTGTTCTTGTCATCCTTTGTTTCTTTTGTTTTGGTTTTTTTTTTTTTATTTCCCAGACGGGCTGTGTCCTCTTTTCCAACCTCTTCCTTAGAGGGATGTGCTGTTTGAGTGAAAGAACTCAACTAATAAACAATGAGGCAAATATCCATAGCCTACTCCATCTCTTGCACAGCAGGCATCAGCCAGTGACCAGTGATGCTGTCTTCAGTCCTTTTTGGTCTAACTCCTGTCAGACAAGCAGATTTGATAGAAAACTAGTAGTAGTTAGCAGCACAAGGTATTTGCTCACACTCTGACAGCCATTTTAAGCTTATATTGCAGGAAAGCCACATTGCAGCCTGATCGCCAACACACTGGCAAGGAAAAGCTAACAGAGCATCTGAGAGGTGAAGTGAGAAATCACGTTTGCTTCCAGCTTGATTCATAATGTAAAGACCAAACAGAAGTGTTTTGACAGATGCTCTTTTGTTCTTTGCAGTTATGCAAGCAGCTTGTTTGCTTCCATGATAGCACTAGCAGGCACACTCTTCTGTTTAGATCTCCTCAGGCTCTCCGGATGAGGTTTTGAAAGATGTTAAAATTCTTACCTGAAGTCTGATGGATTTTACATCCTTAAGGGAGTTGGATATCATGTGAGGGAGAAAAAGTAAACATGTTTATAGGAGGAGGGTGGTCTGCTTCTCTTATCACTGTCTTTCTGTTACAAACAACCTAGAAGCCTTCTCTAGCGTAGGTTATATGAAGAGCATGTGAGAAGACCATAGGATTAAATTACTGATGAAAGAAGATACATTCATCATTTGAACAGTTGTTTGAGCATTTCAATATAGGTGTGTGTACCTTATCTGAAAACATTATTTTGGATGGCATTATCTGTCTACATGCAGTGTCACAACTGATGCTTTGCAGCAGAGCTGCCCATCATACTGTGCCTGCCTTTTTCAGGTGGTGCAAGCTTATTGCTGCTTACAGGCTGCAGCAAATTCTCAGCTTTTCATTTTATGTTTTCATTTCACATATAACTGTTATGTGCAAAAAGGCAATGTAATTTGTTTTCTTTAATAGTTTAAAAAAACTTTTCTCAGCTCTGAAATGGTCATTTTAAGGGTGTCTAGATCTAGATATTCCTTTATGAAAGGGAGGCAGAGATTTTAGTTACTTGGCCTCTTCTCCCTAGGACAGGGCAGGGCACCAGCTGCTGCGTACAAAAGGTGGGGGAAAAGAAAGGTTTTATTTGTGGAATTGCAGTTCTGGGTTCACCTCCGTGGACAAGCTTCAGTTTGAGTGCAGAGAGAAGCTGCCTTAACTCTAGCAAGGTGATGCAGATGCTGGCAAAAAGCACTCAAAGGCTGGTGAAGTTTCTTGTGTGATTGCAGCAGTGGCCTTGGAACTGTTCTTCCAGCTATCACAATTGGGTTTTGTCTGTGAATTGTAAATTTTTTTTAGAAATTACTTGAGGAATAGACAGGATCAATGCCAGAATGACTGATGGGTTTCTGTGGCTGTCCTGGAGGATTCCAGATCACTAATTTATCCTTTAATATTTGTGCAATAGTGTAAATGGAAGTGCAGCAAGTTGCACTTTGAGTTATCCAGCAGCCTGGCAGCCCTAAATTCTGCAACAGAGGTGCTGCATGAGCTGAAAATCCCCTAGCAGTTGTACAAATGAAGATCCTGTCCCTTGTTCAGTGACTTCTTTCTGCATACTTCTCAGCATAATCAAACAGTTGAGAAACTATTTCAGGATTTAAAATTTAATTCCAAAATCTTAGTAAACCTTAGGTATGTGTGATCGTTCGTGACCAGAAAAGCTGTGGTGTGGACCAGAGCATCTTTAAGAATGTCTCAGCTACTTACATTAGGTTCCCAGTGGTGCCTTCTCTCTATCTCTACTACTGTTCAGGTCTTCTTTCTCTTTTCTCTCGAAGGGATCATCTCTCCCATCATCAAGGAAGAGAGTCTGTTGCTGGTTACCTCCCAGTCTTGAAAATACAAGGATTGGTTAGCTGATCGTACAGCCAAAGAAATGTGACATCTTTTGTGTGACTAGCTGCCATGATTTCCTCCTTGTAGTCAGGAAATTAGTTCGTGTCTCTTGACCTACAGAGATCCGTGTAGCACACAGGAAGTATCTGAGGTTTGTAGATTGGTCAGAATTAGTGCTTGTTCACATACTCATATTAATTGTTTGATTGCTGTTATTCTCTCAGGTACCCAGAAAGTATGCTAGAGTGCTTGCACTAGGAACAGCTATATCAGGAGAAAAAATGTAATCTGATTAAAACCAAGGCTTTTCTTGGCAGCGGTCTAAAGAATATAGCATATGAATGTACTGCTCTAAGCAGTGGTGCACAGCTGTCTGCTGTGGCTCTCACTGCCAGAAGAAGGCCCCAAAGCTCTTCCAGGTGTTTAGCTAGGCTTCAGTAATTGGGTGATTACAGCATAAATTTTCCTGACAAATGGAGGCTCAGGTATAGCAGCATGAAGCCGTATGTGAGCCGCTTCTTCAAGTATGGGCAGGACTAGTGGGAGTAGAGGATCTGTATAAACAGATTTTTAGAAAGGCATCCTTATTAGTCTCTCTTTCCTGAAGTAATGGAGGGAGGCTACAAAAATTTACAAGAGCCCTTTACTATCAAGAGGGTAGCAGTCCCTGAGGACTTATGTGTTGGCGTGATGAATGCCCTTCAAATCCAAAATTGGTAGTCTCATGAGAAAGTGGTGCATATCACCAGTCTGGAGTGAAGGGAGGTCCTCAGAGCTCATTAATTCCTCCCACAGGACAGTCTGGGGCAGCTGATGCCTGTTGTGAGTTTTCAGTTGTGTATTTCATCAGTGTGTAGTGGGGGTAGATATCTCCAGTCTCTGAAGAAGGAGTTAAACTTCTAAACTGCAGTGTCACCTAGGAGATAAACCTTTCTGTGCACACTTAGCCTTAGTCTAACAAAAGGTCTTGGCAGAAGGCAGTCCTAAATCTTCTTGATATGATTGATTTTTACTTGCTAAAGCTTGGCACCTAGCTTTTTTTTAAAGGCTTAGTGTTTCAGAGTGGACCTGATTGCTCTTAAAGGCAACAAAAATTACCAGGACTCGCTATCTGGAGAGAGGCCAGAGCACTGACCCAGGCTCCAACTGGTACATCTTCTGACAATACAGTTGCGCTTCCCTCAATATAAATACAAAGTACCAAAGTGAGACTTCAGTCTGGTGTCCTTCTAGCTATCATGGGTTGACTTTTCATGGGCCAGCTGGAGCATGTTCTTTTGCTCATCAGTGAAGTCAGCTTTCTTGATCTATGACCACAGGGAAATGACTGGGGTGTGTCTGAAACCTTATGATAGAACCTGCTTATGTGGACTTTTTACTCAGGATTAAGTACTCCTAATGGCACATGATAATTTTTTTTGGAGGACTTCAGTAAATCTCTGCAATATTTTGGAAATTCAAGTTGGAGACCTCTTGTCATACCTGAGAGATAGTGTGCCTCAGTTTCTACCTACAAAACACAGCTGTTCAGGTAGATTCCTCGGTAGATTGTGGCTCTGATGGAGGATGAGTTTGTATACCTCATCCTATCCAAAGGCTTTCCAAACAGAGCTTTAAGTTAGAAAGAAGATCTGAAACACCGAAAGGGGCATCTTCTGTAGCTTCTAGATTGCACTTCACCAGAGCTCAAGAAGGCCTTTTACATCCCTGAAGAGAGGTGTTTTTGAAAGTTGCACTTGAACGTTTGGCTTCTAAGTGAGCTAGATTTTGAATTGAGAGTGGAATGAACATGTGGAGAGTTGTTTGAAGGACTAGAAATTACTTGCCTAACAGTACTTGAAGCCATTTGGTGTTAGTGTCTGTGTTTATTCAGTAACTCATCCTCCATTCCTTCCTCCTTAGAGCTCAATTTTTTAGGGTTTCTATGAGTAAAAGAAAGCAGAGACGTGGAAGCTGTAATACCAATGCAAAAAGTGCCGGCGTGCAGTTATCCCTTGTTGATTCTGCTGAACAAAAGACTTTTGGGCTTGAGCCTGGTGAGGCAACAAACCTCAAAGGCTCCAGTTACAATAAGAAAAGTTGCTTCTGTTGTGTGAATCGGAAAAAATGCAGCAAAAAGCTAGCTCTGTCTTTTGTACGAGAGATTTAATTAAGATTATCATGGTTCAGTCTTTCCTGCAGCAGAAGTCAAATATTTGAAATTAATAACCTGCAGCTTATAATGATTACTAAAACTGAAGAACCTTTGTTGGAAGTTATATGGCAGAGCACAAATTCATCTGTAAAATAAAATGTTAAACCATAGGTAGCAAAGTGATACTTAAGAATGATGTATACAAATATTCTAGCAGTTGAGACCCCAGGCAATTCTCAAATGATTCTAAGAAATTTTGATAACACTGTGGTGAAGTGTTCTTCTTCCTCCAGTAACAGTTCCCCAAATCCATTTCAGCTTGCAAATTGCATTGAGAAACTTGATATATACTGAAAGTGAGATATCATCAGAGTCATTATGTAAGTACTACAGAACTTTTAAGGAATCTATTTTTCTTCTCAGGAACTGGATACTTCAGAAGAGAAGAATAGTGTGCTGATATCAGCTCCAGGGCCTACAGCTGCAAAAAGTGTTGTGGAATTCGCCAGTTCTTCACCAGCTCCAAAAAGAGTGCGGGAGGATAGCAGCCTTGTGCCTCTTATCATTCCTGTGTCTGTCCCAGTGAGAAAAATTGACTTACAGAGCCTTGGAAAGGAAAAGTCTGAGGATGGAAAGCTCCAGAGAGGCCAAACAAATGATCGAACTCCTTGTGAACGCAAGCCTTCTGTGATCGTCACTCGGAGGCGATCGAACCGTAATACTAACATGGAAACCTCAAATCAGGTATGGGTAAACTAAGAAACCAAAGTTAAGCCAAATCTGTTAGAACTAATCGTGTCGTTTTTATCCATGAGCTTTTCTATTAAAGTAGTTTGATCTCAGGACTGATTTGAACTTGGAATTAATGTAGTCTGGATACTGTGGATTTTTTTTTTTTCCATCATAATGTTGCCATGTATTTGGGCATTGTTGGCTTTCCATGACCTACAGCTAATGCAGGTAGAGCCAAGAAATTTCCTGCTACTGAACAGTGAACAAAGCCAGATGGTCAATAACAGTAGAATAAATAGTCTGTCTAAAGAGTGCTCTCTCCATCCATACATAGGTAATAATAAGTAGGGTAGTGCACGTATCTCTGTTTATGAATAAAATCCAAAGTGAAGATTTGTCCTCGTGGAACTGAAATCTGTTACTGAAGTTCTGAAGGTCAGTACTTGAGTGTTCTCCTTCAGTGTGGTGCTGTTGAGTGGGTTTTTCTTTTTTGGGGTTTTTTTTTTTTTTGGTCTCTTCAGATGTACAGTAGAATGTTCAGATACCAGAGAAATGGCAGGCATCCAAGTAGGTTTTTCTGCATTTAAATGCTTGGCCATCTAAGACAATATTGTCACATTGTCTTCTGTGTCATATTGCTATTTGGTGTCACCCTGTCTCTGTGCCAGGGTTCATCTGTACTTTTATATCCTGTTTTAAAGCTATCACAAGGTCATTATCTTTCTAACCAAGGGTTGGACCATATGTATATCTAGCTATAAAAATATAACTTCATAAGCACTCGAAGCTAATGTTTCTACGTATTAGTTCCTGTGTCTATTTCGTTCCCTTCTTTCTCCCTCTTTCCCTTTGTGATAACTGTTGAGACACCTTTCAACTGCCCCAGACAGATCTTGAGCTGCCATGAAAGAATATTGTCATCTCACTTAATTTTTTCAAATGACCTGAGGTTTTAAAATGAATTGAAGTATGTAATTTCTTTTTTTTCTAATAGCATGAAGATGCTGTTCCAAAGGATGAAGCAGAGGGCTTTGCCCGGAAACCAAAGCAGCGGCCGAGACCTGAGCCACTCTTCATACCACCAAAAGCTGGCACCTTTATTGCACCACCTGTTTATTCTAACATTACTCCATATCAGAGCCACTTACGGTCACCTGTCCGTCTGGCAGATCATCCTTCAGATAGGAACTTTGAGCTACCTCCTTACACTCCTCCACCAATTCTTAGTCCAGTGAGAGAAGGATCTGGACTATACTTCAATGCTATCCTCTCTTCAGGTGGTCATTCGGTTCCGCCTCCAATGACTCCTAAAAGTGGTCACAGAACTCTGCTTCGATCAAGTAAGTTCCACTTTTTCCTTCCTTTCTTGGCTAATTTAGGAACTGTGCAGTAATAGGAGGAAGATCATGACTTCAGAAGGTGTGATTATGTGGAACTGGGACTTCTTCACAGTATTCCCGGGAACTAGGATGGAGGAAATGCCATGTTGCTTCCATCTGGGCATGCATACACCGGCAATCTACAACACCCCCTACTGACTTTATTAGGAATGGAAATGTTTGTTCCTCCTCTATAATAGATTGTCATTATCTTGAACTGAAAGGGTAGTAAATAGCTGTTACTAAGGTGTAGAGGGTGACTGGAAGGTAAGCTCTTACCCTAAAAGAGTTTAAGATGATGTTATGGGTACCTTTTTTGACAGATGGATAGCTCTGATAGACTTACAAGCAGTGTGAAAAATGTCTCAAATGCAAAGATGAATTGTCTGAGCAGTTCTTTCTTTCCCTTGCAGATAGTTCAGAAGTTACCCCTCCCGTTCTTACGGTGGTGGGAGAAGCCACCCCAGTCAGCATTGAACCGTAAGTACCCAGTATATTCTTAGCCTGGTAGAAAATGTGCTTCTTTTCTTCCTCCGAAACCTTCAAGCTGCTCCCTGTACAGTTGATGTACAGGGAAACGTGAAAGCGTTATAAACCTCCTAGAAATTAGGATGTTAAAGTTATTCCTATTAGTGATTCAAAATATAAATTGTCCTTTTTAAAAATCGGTCCATACGGTAAAAGAATGTTTGTTTGGGCAAATGCACCTTGTAGTTCTGATGGTGGTAGCTGCTTCCTGTTACTGCTCACCTGTCTCTGGCCTGAAATACCATTGGTTAGCTAAAGGTGAACCTGTCCTGTTTTGTTGTATACAAACACATCTTTGCATGCTGCATGTTTGTTTTAGAGTGGGGAAATAAAGCATATTATGGAAAAATGTTGGCTCTCAGGTGGGCTGGTCAGATTGTAGCTGGTGGGCTGGTCAGATTGTAGCTGCAGCACAACTGTGAACACAACTTGGCTCCCTCTTGGGCTAGCTCAGGCTGGAAGCACTGCAGCCTATTGCAGTGTGTGGCCTGAGATAATAAGCCTTGTTAGTTTTTTTTTTTTTAGTGGCTCTGTGCTGGGAAAGCTCAGCCACACAGACCCAGCATGGAACAGAGTTTGGAAGTTAGGAGTTTAGGCTTAGTGCCAGGCCTGCTAAAGTGGAGCAGAGCAGCAAATGTCTCTGCACAGCCCGTGCGAACCTTCTGGGAGTGTTATCAGCTCCAGCTCAGTGCTGTGGAACTGCAGCAAGGTAATTCCAATTCATGGTTATACCAAGGTTAATGAACTCTTGCAAAATCTAAACATGGAGATACACAGCGTGGAAACGCCCTTATGGCATAAAAGCACCTACGTGGCTCTGCTCTGCTGACTCTGCAGTCAGGAATCTCTGCTCTAACTCTGCAGCATATCCTCTAACATCGGAGATATTCAACTCAAACTCTCCCCAAAGAAATTCTAGGCTGCTTTTTCCTTCCCCCCCAAAAAAAAATGGCTTACATTTTAAAAATTCACTGGAGCATTTGCTGACAACTTAATTTTTCATGCCCTTTTTCCATTCTGCTTTCTGTTTGGAGACGAGTTTTCATCACTTTTGGCAGCAGGCCGTCCTGAGTGAATGTTCATTTATGAATGAACTCAGATTATTCTTGTCACCTTTGCAAATCCCTTCCAGGCTGAGCCCATTCATGGAAATAAGCACATTTGGTGATTGCTTGTTGGTTTGGTTTTTGGTTTTCTTTTTTTTTTCCTAAATCTGTTTTGAAAATGGCTTAATTAATCTTTTTAATGTTGGTCCATTTCACACCAAACCAGGAGAACCTCTTCTTGACCAAGTATTATTTTGTTTCCTCTCAGGTCTTGATCTTTGACCTCTCTCTGTGTTGTACATCATATGTGTTGATTTAAACTGCTGAAGTTAATGACATAAAGTCAGCTGCAATTTTAGTTGTGTGTGAAATTTTTCAAATTTGTTGCTGGAAATTTCAAACCATAGTAGCTTAGTAATGCAAGCTCATCTCCCATTGCCAAAAAGGAGTTTTGTGCAGAGAGTTACCTTGCTGACATCTTAAGTCTTGCTTATGCAGGTAATTTTTAATAGCTTTAATTTTTAACTAAGATAAATTATCAAACTAGTATCACTCTGTGATACTCTGTGTTGTTGAAGCAATCAGTTTGCTGCTTTGAGGTTTTTTTTGGCTGTGGTCAGTTATGCAGACTTACCTTCTATCAAAAAATATGGTAGGGTGCACTCTTTTTAAAAAAGAAAAAAAAAAGTTTATTTAGAACTGCAGTCTTGACTCTGTCAGAAGTTGACTCTAACTTGTGATTACCTGATACTGTGTTCTTAATTGCTTGTGCTTTGCCAGACCTTATGCTTCTCAAAAGGTCATTTGGTGGCAGAGATTTGGAGTAGGAAATGTGATAATGAAGCTTAATGCTTCTATTTGTGAAGCAGTACAACAGGCAGCTGGTGTCACAGCTGGTTTTGCAGTTCAAAGTCTTAAAGCCACCCCTCAGCCAGCCTCAAGTATAGCTGTGACCCATCAGCTGTGAATTGCTTTCCCAATTCACAGCCTTGGTTCTGGATGTTCCCTACATCCTACAGACCAGCTTTTGCTGTACTGAAATCTGGGCTTCATCATCCAGGCAATCGTGGAATACCATAGCTTGAATGGGCCTGTGAAGGTTATTTGGTCCAAGCCTTTGCTTGGAGCAGACCAAATTGGATCAGGTTATGCAGGTCAACCCTTGCAGTGGAAATCTGGTTTTATTTAAACACTGCAGGTACCAAGTCTAACTCTTAGGCTTTTCTAGTCTAGCAATGCCAAATTCTAGATGAGTTTCAAGATCAAAAGTAACTTCTGATAGCTCTTCAAGCCCACATTCTTTCCTTCCAGCTCTTCTGATTTCCTCTTTCTCTCTCACAAGTGAGGCCAGAGGGGTCTGTGCCTTGAGAGAGAAAATCTCTCACAATTCATAAAATTTTGGGTCTCAATTGTGCTGTTTCTGTCCAAGATAATCAGGACGGGTGAAATGACTGATAATAGCAAAATAGACAGGAAATACAAAATAGGCAGGAAGGTGTTTCCTTCTTCCCTTTCTATAACAGAAAATTATACCCTCTTCCTTCCCTTTGGTACTACAGTCTTCTTGGACTCCAAAACATCCTATTGGAACATTTGCTATTATCTCCCTGGGTTTTTGTGGGGGTTATGTGTTCTTTCAAGACCTCCCCACACCTTTTCCAGACTGTTCCTTTCATAACAGACATGTATGTGTTACTTCAGAACAGCAAAGGACCAGAAAAGCCTGGAGGCTGGTGTTTTCTCACATATTTGTACTCCTGTTCATACTGTACTAGATCATGCTTTTTTTTCTCTGATAATTGTCCTGGAGGTGAACCAAGCCAAGACCTGGCAATCACAGCAAACTCCAGAGTTAAATCACCTTGTGGGCACTGTCTTATCTACTCTTAAAAAAAAAAAAGAGGCTTATTTCTCCATCCTTTACTATTTTGGGAGCTAGTAGTATAGTGCTAGTTGACTGACATCTGAAAGAGGAACATTTTTCACTAAGCATAGTTATTTCAGAATAGGGGGTTTTCATTATATTCAAAGTGGTTTGAGCAGCAGCTGTTCCCAAACATCTTGATTTTTCTGGTGTCTTGGTTTTCTGAAGGGCCTTTTTTTCTAGCTTAGTTTGCACATTTGTTTTGCTCTCTCTTCTGGACCTCTGAATTGTGTACATAGTCACTGTATTACTTAGAAAGCTGTCCTTGAACTTACCCAAAATATTTTACAAAAATTTTTTACATCCAACATATTTTTTTCAGCTACACTGAGTTTGTGTAGTTACTGCTGTGTTTCTGTGCATTTTGCCACTGATTAAGAAATGTAGATGCTCTCACTGCTTGCTGTGCTGTTGGTGTAGATCTCCAGGCCTCCAAGTCTGGTAGAGCAGTCTTTTGATGGTGGTTCTTACCCATCTCCATGCACAGAACCCTGTTTGCTAATACAGAGTAGAATCTCTGTGGAAGATCACTTGACTTAAAGCGAGTACATGGATTGCATGTTGTGAAAAATCTGTCAACTAATTGAGAATCTAAAAGTACGGGATTGTTGCTCAAAGAGTGGTTGCTTTTGATACAGAATGAGCAACACAGTTGTCATTGGTTTATATTTTTGGTTTCCATTGTTAAAAATAATTTCTAGAAGATACTAGCTTGTGTCAAGATCATAAAGGAACAGACTTTGATCCTGTTTTGAATGGAGAATTGGACCAGATAGTCTATAGAAGTCCCCTTCAACCTATATAATGCTATAATTGTGTAGCTATGGCTGGCAAAACATTAATACTAAAAAAAGCTCACTGAACTTAAGCATGAGGAGCGAGCTTTCTATGAGAGAAGTCTGAGTGACAGCCTCTCAAAAAGTAATGATTAGTGAAAGCTAATAACTGTTCTTTGAGCAGTTATTAGGAGATCCTGATTGAAATACAATTTCAACCATTGTTGATAAGACAACGGAAACTGGTAATGGATGTAAAACCTCTCACCTTTTGAGTCATGCTTGTTAAGGTAACCTACCACACCTGAAGGTTGTTCATGTTATATTCCAGAGCAGTTACAAGCATAATTAGTGCTTCTCACAGAGATGGAGATTTTCTGGCTGTTGGAAAGGGGGCCTGACAGTTACTTGTTATCTTTTCTGCAGGCGAATAAATGTAGGAACTCGCTTTCAAGCAGAAATCCCATCACTCCAAGACAGATCTCTGGCAGCAGCTGATGAACACAAAGCAGACCTGGTGTGGCAGCCGTGGGGCGACCTGGAAACCAACAAAGTCACCCAAGAGAATGGTAAGAATGTGGAAGGCTGGTAAACAGGACTGAATTGTCATAGTAGTTGTAGGGGTAAGCACATATCTGCTGTTGGCATAACTTAAAATAAAGCTGCCAGTCAAGTGCCATTTTTGAGTGTTCTTGAGAACGCCAAGGAGGGGAGATTGATGGGAATGTATTTTTTAATTGAGCTAAAACCAGGACCATTTGTACTGTTCAGGCAAAGAGCAGTCTTTTGCTCAGTGAAACTTCCATCTCTTTGTTAACATGTGAAAGCCACATGCACTCAACTTCTGTATTTTCAAGGGACATTCCAGACATAATAGTATTTTTGAAAATTCAAGTTGTAGACTGACGTCAGGCTGAGGAAGCAGGAGTTGTGGCAGCAGTAACAGCCCTGGGGAGCTGTCTGCTGTTAGTACACGTGGGCTGGGGCACGTTTAAATCCTGAAGGGAAGAGGAAGTGGGCAGGCTCAGAAGAAATCTTTCTCATGAGAGCAAAAAAAGGGGTATTGTGAAATGGAAATTCACAGTGTAAGGTGGAATTCAGGAAATATTGGAGGTGAAGGGAGATGGGAAGACATTATAGGAGGGAGGAGACTTGCAAAAAAATTCCGTAAGTAGTGCTGCATATGGAGTAATGTTCCATGACCTCGTGTTCTAGTGAGTTCCTGTGTCCAAATTTGACCCAGATAAATTTGCAAGGACGTTCAGCTTCTCTAAGATTTTTACTTTGTTATATCTAACTCTGATTCAAAAGAGCTAATTAATGATGCAAATCCTGTAGGAAGCTCCATTTTAATCTTCTTACCTGATGTTTTTTGGTACTTCTGTGGAAATAGTGGAAAACCTTCTCGCTGCTGCCTGTTCAAGCATTTTTCCTGGGGCTGGAACCAACCAGGAGCTGGCGCTGCATTTCTTACATGAAGCCAAGGGAAACATTCTGGTGAGTCTTCCTAGCTTTTCACCTTGATGTGGTCAAAAATGTTAATTGAAGACCAGGTAACCTGTCACTTCATGAGAGGAGAGCCTCGCAAACTCCTTTTTATGCATCTGGCTCCCACTGTTTAGTGTCCCTTGGATGTCCCTAAAGTGGGTTCTGCATGATGTACAGGGCCATGTTCACTTACTATCTTGCATATTTCCAACCTCAAGTTGTTTGGCTTTTTAATAAACAGATTGACAATATACCAGGATGATTGAGCCCTACTGCTAAATGAATCTTAAAAGTTGTCTTCCTGGGAAGGTGACCAAGTCCGAAGGAAAAGTAAGATCCTGGGACCAAAGCTGAGGCAAAAAGTGTGGTGCCTTGCTCCTCTTACTTTCAGTAGATCCATTGAACTTCTCTGAGCACGTCTCTAGTAGGGCTGTGCTACTAATTTTATATCAATATTGTCAGTCACGATACACTTTCATAAATGCCCTTTGACATCCCCGGGAGGTAATAGCGGGGAGCAGGCCGTAGCATATGGCATAGGTTTGTCATCCTTTCATAGTTATAGGATTGATTTAAGCTGACATACGTCATCCCTGTGGTCAGGAGTATCCCACACTTCTGCCTGGCTGTGAGATTCCCATCCCAAAGTGTCAATTGGCAGAAACATGAAGAGGTGCCCAGAGCTTACCGCTCGCCTGGAGTGACCAAGACTCACTGGATAGTCAAGGATAGGATTTTTAAAGTTGTCCCCAACGTTAAACTGTGCTATGGTTCTTTTCAGTTAACTTGCTAGAAAGGAGAGGGATAACATGTGCCTGATCTTTGTTTTAAATGCCCCAAACATTAAATTAATTATTTTATTTGTGTTTATCTTAGGGAGCTTTGACCAAACTGCTGTTGAAGAGGCCAGTACGATCACCCACTCACCCTTTGGCAGATTATCACTACACAGGTTTGTTAGCACAAAGTTATTCTGGTTCTCTAACATAAAGGAAATTTTCCATCCTTTTCTGCTTTTTTGGGGAATTCTGTAACATTACAAGAAGATTAAAAAGTGACTCTTCTCTCTGGTAAATCAAATGATGACTTGGCAGAAATTTTGCCTGAGCAAATAATGACATTTATAGTGTAAGAAACGCCTCATCTCTCAGAAGTGAGTTTTGATTTCCTCTTTGAGGAAGAGGGAACATGATCCTTTACACTAAGCCACAGAGAATACAGGAAGATGGTACCTACAAGAAAGGCTGTGGTAACCTCAGAACCAGAGCTTCTCTGGCATGAACTTCCAGGGTGGAGTTAAGGGGGAGTTTTGTGGGAGAAGTTTTCAAGCCTGCTGAAGAAAGCTCAGACAACTATTGATGCCTGTCAATGTTTCTGCAAAATTTAAAGGCTGTAACCTGCCTTTGCAATCTTGTACCTAATTATAAAATAGTCAGCCATGGGATACTAACTTCAGTGATCTAGAGTGACCCCAGCCACATGAAAAACCTGATGTAAGGAGGTAAAGACATCTAATAGCTGGCGCCACAAAACATAAAATGATGTTTCCATGTTATTACACAGTCTGACCATAATGGTTGGGAAATATTACTTGAGTAGTATCTGTAAGGCAGCAGGAGATTCCAAAATGTGTTTATTATTTGAGGCAAGGGTGCTAGGATAGTAGGAATATTTGAGATACTAAATCTTCAGGTACAGTGGATTGCTGCTGAGAGAGGAGATCTTGTTCCCCTGCCCATCCATTTCCCTTGTATAAAATCTAATGACTGCGCCACCACAAAGTGTGTCTTTTGGAAAACATCTTAGTTCACTAAATGGACTGGTTTTTGCTGAATGGAGTTAACCTGTGGTGCTGGGTACCAGATCTGACGCAAAGGAAGTGCTGAGAGGAGGGCTGAAGTGGAGCAGGGGGATGTTAACAGTGGTCTGCCATGTTCTGCTGGGTTAGGTGTGATGGGAGACTGTACCCCTGCCCATCTGTCTTAGGGTGAGTGCGGAGGAAAAGTATGTAGGAGAGTAAACACTTGAAATTGCAACTTTTTTTTATCTACAGGATCAGACAAGTGGAAAGTTGCTGAAAAAAAACTTTTCAACAAAGGCATTGCAATCTACAAGAAAGACTTTTTCTTGGTCCAAAAGCTTGTAAGTTCCTCTTTTTTTTTTTAATGATAGCAGTCATACATTCTTACACACTTATTGAGCATTAAATACAGGGAGTTCAGTCTTGATTTTGCTGAAACCTTGGTATTAAGCATTAAGTCCTGCACTCAGATGATTTTGGAGAAATTTTATCATTCAGCACAGCATCAAATCTTATTAGATAGCTAGAACAATGGTGTTTGTTTTGCTGTTGTTGTTTACTTAACACTCATACTTGCTGTGTTACTTCCATCAGTCCACACTGCAGATACCACTTCTAGGGGCGTATTTACAGAGAGCTGGGGATGTTCCAGTAGGGTTTAAATGGCTGGGTACTAAAGCTGAATAGAACACACAAAACACACCCTTGTACTGAGGAAAAGCAACAAAGGAGGATACGTGACAGTGATAGTAAAAATGATCATTTATGACACTTCAGTAGGGGGGAGATTGCTGAAGGAGAGTGCAGAATCAAGAACTGCATTATGTATTTCCTCTGAATAAAGACCCAAAAGATATTTAAGTTTCAAAAGCCCAGAAGCTAAGAATATATTCCAAAACTTCCATAAAAATCTCTAACAGAGAATATGTAGCTGGTCACAGATCTGTGCTGATAACTGTCTCCCACTGTATGTGTGTGAAATGCACATGGCCAAAATGGGAAAGTGCCACAAACTTTCTTTTCCATTTTTGGCTCAGTATTCTGGTCTGGTCTCCTCTGAAGTGCTGCTGGAAAATAAAGCTCCTCCATAAAACTGAAAGGCTGCTTTCAAGCCTGACAGCTCAGGTGGAAGGTTTCAGAGGCTGAGAGGTGCATTAAGCTTAGGTAAAGGTTCTGTCACCTTTACATGGACCAGCTTTTCTCTGGAAAAGTTGGTCATGTAGTTCTTGGCAAATAACTGCTGAGGAAAGAAAAATACAAAGTGTATATATTGCACTTTTAGTAATTATTTATAAGCCGGCTTAAAATATGTAAACCATTGGACTCTTGTGTTTTTTAAACACCAGATAAAAACCAAAACAGTGGCTCAGTGTGTGGAATTCTACTACACATACAAGAAACAGGTGAAAATTGGTCGCAACGGGACCTTAATCTTTGGGGACATTGATGTTGCTAATGAGAAATCCATGAAAGATGAAGCTGAAGTTGACATCAAGGTAATTTCCTAAATTTCTCTCGCCTCTTTGTGGTGTGAAGTCTGATTTTGTGTGTTGTCCCATTTGCTGGCAAAATCAAAAGCAGAAACAGTCTGGTCAGTGTGGAGGAGTTCAGACTCCCAGACTTGTGTCCTGTGTCACATAAGGACATCTAATGACAGAGGCCAAAATTAACATTTCCTTTATTTTCTCATGAAGAGTTCCCATAGGTTTGCACGTGTTCTTCCTCCCAGAAGGGACATTTACAGTGAAGAACAGGGGCATGTGGAGGAGGAGGAGGAGGAAGAGGACGAAGAGGAGGAGGAGGCAGAGGAAGGGCTGGATAACAGAAGGAGCATGGTTCCTCTCAAAGATGAAGAGACACTACAAGATGATGTAATAGTAAGTGCCACATTGTGCGGGTTGTGTTTTCTATGCCACCTTCACTCTGCAACTAGTTTTGGAAATACCAGGTGGACAATTGAAAATACAAAAAGTTTTCACTTCTGTCTTCTCCCAGAGCAGAAGACTGGGCCTGAGGTAGCTTAGAGTGTTACCAGCAACCAGACTGTGGGCTGTGGTGGGAGAACCAGGATGAGTAAGGGGGGGAAAAAACCCAGTATATATTTCTTTGCGGTTGGTGCACACATAGGACCATGATGAGAAATATTCTGAAAATATCCTGAAGATTTTCTCGTTAAATAAAAACTTGGTCTGGAATAAGTGAAGCAGAGGAGCTTGGCCACTGTCTTTCTTCTGGTGGTGGGTTTCAGTTTGTTTGCCTTACCTGTTCCCCTCTCTCCTCAGGGTGATGAAGGCAGCATGAGGAGTCAAGAGGCAGCTGTCACAAGCAGGATTGGAAGGAAACCAAGGGAGGTAACGGTGAAGCCTCGAAAGCCTATTCCTGCTCCAGTGCAGAGGAGGAGGAGGAAACAGAAGACAAAATCAGATGCTGCCAATAAAACTCAGAACGCAGAAAACACGTTTCCATGTAAAAAATGTGGCAGGTAAGTGCAACTCTGCCTCCAGCAATAGCCACAAAATTGCAATAGGGCATCGAAATAGACAGAAGTCTATTTAGGACGGAGACGCTGGCAGTAATGTTAATTAATTATTACTTCACTAATACTCCCAGATTAGGGACTTTTACATATACTATGATACTACTACTTGGATAATTACTTGCTACTGACTGTTTTTCCTCAAATGGGATGAAACAGCTGCCCTGTTGCCTCTCTGGAACATCTGTGGTTTTGTAACGAGCAATTTCTATGTATTTGCTAGATCATATATTAAGAACATGATATAGATTTACTTAAGAACAGTGGTGTAGAAACAAGACACTACCATTGTTATAGCAACAGGTATTAGGTACACAGTTCATCTGGCTAAACTTGCACCCATCTTTTGTGTCTGTAAAATATGCTTTCCTCACACAGTTCTAGTAGTTTTTGTAGGCTGTTTGCCAACAGATTCATAAATGTCAAGAAAATTCAGTTCCCTGCATACATTTCTTTTTTTTTTTTACTCTTAAAACAATAGAGAGTCTTGTAATACCAGCCAGGAGATAGCAAGAAATGCAATGTCCATCTAATTCCATCACCGGGGTGTTGACAGATGCCTGCTGTGGCTGCACATCCTGTGCAATGTGCCCTAAGTAGACCCGCTCTGGTGGAGGGGTTGGACTAGATGATCTCCAGAGGTCCCTTCCAACCCCCTATGATTCTGTGACTTGGCTGCTCCTGCCAAATTGCCCTGTCTCTGTGCCCTCGGGGAGCACTGGAAAGGGCAGAGCTGTGGGAAGTTGAGGAGTTAGGACTCGGTCCTGGCCACTGACAAAGGAGAAGTCGGCAAGTCTTCTAAATGGTGTCTAAACTTAAGACATTTGGTGCTCCTGCAAACGCTGTGCCTGGTGCTGGCCCACCCCGAGTCACGCGTGGGGCGTTCTGTGGACACCCCATTGCCATAGGGCTCACCCAAGGGCCCGTGCCAGCGCTCACAAACCCCAGGTTGGAGCAGCGGAAGTTCTTCGGGAGAACTAGTGAAGGAGGCTGGAGGAGAGACCAGTGCTAACGTGCAGGTGTGCTTCCACAGGGTGTTCTACAAGGTGAAGAGCCGCAGCGCTCACATGAAAAGCCACGCGGAGCAGGAAAAGAAGGCGGCTGCACTGAAGCAGCAAGAGAGAGAGGCTGCAGCAGCAGCGGCGGCGGCGGCAGCAGCAGCAGCTCACAGCCAGGCCAGGCAGGAAGAGAGCAGCGAGAGCGGGAGCAGCAGCAGTGGAAGCAGCAGCACGAGCTCAGATGAAGATGGAGAAATATAGCAGCAGACCGGCCGTGGAGGGAGTAGCAAGGCTGGACCCAACCTCCCTCTTGGTGGTCTCACTTATTTTGCTTGCACTTTTCTTGCCTGACCCGTCAGGTCTCGGTTTCAGTGCTGCCCTTCCCTCGTGCCACACGTTCCACTTCACCTTGCCAGGACTGACCAAGCTGGAGTGGTAGATGAAAAGATTTCTTTCAACTTGGGTATTTTATTATTTTTTTTAAAAAAAAAAACAAAAAACAAATAAGATTTCTATTCTATTTATGATATCTTAGGTACATGATAGAACGTCACCTACAGTGGAAGTAAGTTCTCTCTCGGGTCAGTCAGACCTTTCTTTTTGTGCTTGTCAGGAAATCCTGGTAACAGGACTCTTGGATATAAAGGTTTCCGGACCAGAGCGAGAAAATGATGCTCTGCTCTGAGCTAAATGTATCCAGTTGCTGTGACACTGGTGGTTTCTAGATGTTTCCTTTCTCAGCAAGTTCTCCTTCCCGTTACGCTTTCCTGCCTTTCTTTCTGAGCATTTATTCAGGCAGCCAACAAGCCTTGGGGAAAGATGGTGTGCACTTTTGGCCTCTGCTTCACAAAAATGAAAACTGGGATGAGCGAGACACTTCTTCCTTTTGAGAGGAAGTATTATTTTTCAAAAGGAATCCTGAGGTGGCTTCTTTCATGCCATTAAGTCCTGCAGGATTAGAGTAGCTGCAGGCCTTGGGGGTTGTCTCATCTCGGAAAACAAAATAAGTCTGCCTTTGATTACCTTAATGGAAAGTAGTCTGGGCTTCACAAGTGCAATTTGAAATGAAAACTGGGTTTGACTTTGCATAAACGGGAGCAAGTTTGTTTAGTGAAAATCAACCAGGAGCTTCTCGTGTGCTGGATTGTGTGCACCTCGGGGGTGGGAGGAACAGACTCCCATCTCCAACAACAATCCCTCTGTGAATGGCTTTTACCTCTCAACACTTCCATTTCTCTTGTGGCAGCCTTCACTTACTCCTTGAAATTGCCACCATCAAGAGCCTTTATGGTGGGGCCCCAGTTTCCCGAATACTTTTTGTTAGACAGTATGTATGCGCAGGGGCAGTTTGTCACCTATGTCCATGCTGGTGGCTGTCCAGCCTTGCTGGCATCTCCTGGTGAGCCTTGCCCTCTGCTGAAAGGCTGGCTCCTCCTTCAGAACTGACACATGCTAACAGCCCAAAAAGTCTAGCTACCAAAAGCCTGCTGGGGAAAGAGAGTTAAGAAGATGTGGTCTGGGTGATTTGCACAGGATTGTTGTGTATCTCTCTACAGCAGACACTTACCATTATTTCATAAAGATTGCTGCAGTGGTGTAACACCAAAGGAGGTCCTTTTCACGGGGTGCTACTGGGGCTGCTGTGTGTGAAGCACAGAAATACAGAATGCTGCTGGATAAGTTGGAGGGTAACTCTGGCTCTAGCTGCAGCCCTTCCCTGCCCTCTGGTTTTATGCAGCCATGATTGCTTGACTTTGTGAGCCAGGGAGGCTGGCTGTTGTACCAGGTCTGCTTTGACATGTATATGCCTTTGGATAGAATCTATTTTCTTAACAGCAGCAACAGTTACTTCTCTTGCAAAATAAGTAGGAGTATCATTGACATTTTTGCCTTTAATTGTTCTAGTTTTCTGCCAAGGCTGTGTTTTTCACTCCTAACAAAATTCGGTTTCCTTGCAGCCTTTGGGTGACTGTCCCACATCCCTACAGTGAGGGTCTCCTTGTAGGAGACCAACCCTACCACGCATGGGTCTCATTGACCAACTCTGCTGTGGAGCAGATGGTGTGTCACGAACTGTTAAAATCATTCAAAAGCTGCAAAGAACTAAAAGCTACTAATCTTTTAAAAGAAGCTCAAAGCAAATCAGTCTTCCTATTGAGAGTTTCCATTTTCCTTTTGTAAATTGGAGGAAATGCTCGTGTGTCATTATTCCAGGGCCCTGTGAGAGAACAGAAGCCTCAGTGCACTGTGCCAGGACGGGCAGGATGTGAAGCAGCTGGACCTCGTGCTCCACCTGTGGTACTGGGATTAATTCCCCTAAAAAGCAATGATGCCGTTAAGTGAAAGGTTCTGAAGGGTGGTTCTTTGAAGTTGCCAATAGTTTCCAAATCTTGAGAACTGCAGGGCAAGGGTTCAGGAACAAGCAGGGCACATGAGTGTATCTGAAAAGGATTTGAGGTAATATTATTGCAGCACCGCAATGAACGTGTTTGCCCAGAACACCCATGTGGCAGCAGAAGAGTTACTTAGCAGAGATTGAGAAGGTCTGCAGGCACATGATAAAGTGGAGCTAGAGGTGGAACTGGCACACATTGAGAAATGTGGCAAAAATGAAGGGTTTTGTCTAGCTCCAGGTCTTGTTTCGGACAGCGGTCGTGAGCAGATGCTTAGGAAAAAGCGAGGAGTAGCACGGAGCAGTGGGTAGGGTTCCAGCTAGAAAACAGGAAACTGCACTTAGAACTTGTGTGTCTCCTCCAATAAGGCAAATCTGCAAAGAGGTTTGTACCAAAACGTGCTGTTCTCCTTATGGGCAGAAAGTCAGGACATTTCTCTGCCTTTAACTCCTCTGCTCAGTGCATCACCTGCACTCACTAGTATTCTAGTGTCTGGAAGCATGTCTGGCTGATAATGAGCAAACATTTAGTCATGGCCCCCGGGAGTTTTCAAGTTCCAAGTAATTTTAGATATGGCATAGCAAATTATGGTGACAAACAACTGATTGGATGGAATGAAATACAAAGATTAGGGAGCAAATCATGGGATTGCTTTAAGATTAAAGCCAATTTAATCTTCTTTCAGATATGATGATGCTTAAACAGAAGCATTATTATAGTCTTCCAAAGACCAGATCTCTCACTGATTCTCTCTATTTTTGGAAATCAGCATGAGAGTAACTTTTCCTCTTATCAAGAATAAGCAATTGAGGTGCTGATAAGAAAAAATCAGAGATTTTCTTTAATTGCACAAAAATGGTGTGTGTATGACACTGAATCTAGTACTAGTTGTTTCTCTCCAACACCCTGCTGCAGTAGACATAGAAGAGAACAGGAAGATGTGGCAAAGTGAGGTCTCTCACTGGAAGAAAATCAGAAAAGGGCTTTTTCTGAGGATAACCTCTAGCAGCTGTGGGTTAGTGTGGCTGCCCAAAACCAGGTAAATGTTCCAAGTAAGTGGCATCAAATTATTTCTGAGCATGTTTACATATTGCTAGCAGCCACCAGATAACCTCTTTTCTGTCATGGGAATAAGTAATAATGCTCCTTTGAGTGTCTTCTTTAAAAACAAATGAAAAAACCCAAACCTGCTGCCCAGTTGCTTATGGCAGCAGTCAGGAATTGATCCTGCATCTGAATTAGATCCTGCTTACTAGTAAAAGTTGGCAGAGAATTGTTTTAATAAAATCAACCGACCAACCCCCAATTGCTGGGGACAAAGCAGTTGAACTAAATTTGTCTAATCTGGTATGAATTCTATTGCTATTTTGAGTGGGTGAAAAATTACTCGAGTGGCTCCTTACTGCAGCACAGTGTTAATTTAAGTCTGTGCTGTTCCAATTAGATTTAAAAAAGATTCTTTTCTATGCTCTGTTGATTTGCCCATTTTACAACCTTTTGCTTGTTATTTTCCATCATTTAATTTACTGATCCTCATTTAGTATAAGGGTTTGCTGTTAATTTAAGCAAAGAGGCAGCGAGAGATGACAGTTTGCCCTGATGGTGGACTTCTGCCTGTGTTGTCTGCCCTTTACAGCTGGACTCGGGGTCCCAGGTTTGTGTTGTGCGTGGGACACCATCTCAGTCTTGTGAGACTCTGTGTGTGTATAACTACTAGATACGTGCAGCACTTGTGGTGCATATCTGATAGAGATAGGTGTTTTGCTGTCTGGCTGCAAGAATAACTCTGTATTTTAATTTATTGGATGTTTTTTCCATTTACTGATACAGGTAACAGTTATCTGAGTTCAAGGCCTACAGGATTTCAGTTGGCTGGGCAGGAGCGTGGCATTTTGCTGGCTAGGACCAGGTAGGAATAGAGCTGTTGAACTGCAGGGCAAAGATAGACATGTTATAGTCTGAAGGTAACTCATCTGTTAATCCCATACTAGAGGTGTAATGCAAAGTCCAAATTAGCTAAAAATACCCTCTGATTTATCAAACTGAGGCTTTTGGTCGTTTTTATCATTGTAAGAAGCTTAGATTAAAATCAGCATTCAAAAAAAGTGTTCTTTAAACCACAAAGGCTGAGCTTTCTCACTCTCAGCAATTACAGTCTTCTTGATTCGTTTCAGGCAGCAGCCTAAATGTCTGTGTCCTATTTTAAAAGCAGTGGGAGTAGGGAGGCCCATGGCCACACAAACCTTGTCTGCACTTTGACTCCAGTGATTACCTCTGCCAGAAACCTTATTCTAAATCACATTTCCCCACACAAACTTCCTCCCTATTTTCTCTTCTGCTGTACACCTGAAAGTTGATAAAGCTTTAAAGCGACAGGGAAGCGGCGGCTACAAATCATGTTTGATTTTTTTTTTTTTTTTTTTTGGTGGGGTGAGTTTCTGTGTAAATCCCTCACGGTGTAAATTCAGCTGCTCCGCTCCCCCGCGCTCTCTCCCGCCTGACGCTGGGCGGGCACAGGCTGAATCCCCAGCTGTCCCAGGACTCCTCTTTCCCAGACCAGGATTCCACTGGCAGCTGAGCCTGAAAAAAAAACCCTTAACTTCTCCAGATTAGAAGACAACACATATATTTTTATAGAAATGTAATTGTATATTTTAAAAACCAGTTTCCTGCAGCTTCTCCACATGTATTTCCCCCTCCTCCCCTCCCCGTAGTTCAAATTTGATATAAACTTTTTTGTGTTCATTCTTTTTATGTTCTGTTTTTACATTTGTAGTTGAAGCTTTGGTGTACTGTACAGGAGCAGTCAGCCTTTGTAATTACTGTATAAATGCTTTATAATAAAGTATATTACTTTTAACAAGTGAGCAGACACTTCCTTTTGTGTGTTTGCTGCCTAGGGCACCTTTTAAAAGACTGTTACATGTTGAAAATGTACATATATAAATATATTTACCTGTTGCTGTACAGTTGTGATAGACTGGACTGAATTTATATTGTGTGCTTTTTTTTTATAAAATATTAATACACTAAAAGGAAATCTTGCTGATGTGATTGTAATGTACTATGTAACTTATTTACTTAATATTCTCTATATATCTAAAAAACCTTTTATTAAATGAGGTTTAAAAAAATAGTTCCATAGCTGAGTTTGTTGATGGTAGGAGGGAGCGGCTGGGGCTTAGAGGGGGACAGTGGTGTGGTGTGTTCCTGCAAAGGGAAGGGGTTACGAGTCCTCTCTCCACAGCCATCCTTGAGGCTGCTTCTCAATGAAACATCTCCCCGAAGACAGCAGCCTGCCCTGCGTTTTGTGTCTTCTAGCCAAGAAAATGGGGCAGTTGCTTTACAGAAATGTCGTGTCCCGCTCCAAGCCAAGCACCTTCCCCAAATGCCAGCAGGGACCTTGATAGTGTCAGAGGTTCACAGGGAATGGCTGTGGGTTCAATTCTGTGCTGGCCGGATTCTGGCACTACCCGAAACTGCTGCAAAGGCAGCACGGAGCGAGTCGGTACCCGAGGGGCCTGTGTCACATCCCAATTCCTGGACGGCTGGGGCTGGGGCAGAAATTAGAGACTGAAGTAAATCTAGAGCTGCTGGGAAAAGAGTTAAGGCCACTGCTGTTTAACAGTTGAATCTGCTGGTTATAGAAACAATGACTCCAGTTGTAAATCATATTGTATTTTTTAATGGTAGAGTTTAAAAAATGTCTGTCTGAAAAGTACTTGCTTATTACCTGAATGTTAAGGGTTTTTTACTGGATCTCTTGCTGTGGGTTTTAAATCCTGATATGCTTCCATCCATCTTCAAAACAGAGATTCCTTCTGTTTTGGTAGTTCACTGGTTTTAGTTACCTTGGTTACTGTTTCTCACACCTGTGGGTGCAGTGTCTTTAAAAGCTGCAAGTGTTTCACTCCATAAAGCAGATGGTAGAAGCACACCTGTTTGCTTCTCAGTTGTTAACTTACACTTTAGCTGTTAACAAATTTTAATTTCCATGTTCTCAGCAAAGCTGGCAGGAGAAAGACTCAGCCCAAGACATTGAAATGCTCTTTTTTTTCAGCTCTGTCTGGAAGCCCTTGCTTTAATTTACTGCTGTGGATGTGGCCGTTGATCAGCAATAGCATTTGGAGAAGTAAGTGGTGGGCAAGAGAAACAGGGATGCTTTCATTTCAGAAAGCAACCTGTGAGTTTGTTTAAGGCTTTAAATAATGTATTTGCCTCCCAAATACCAGGGGAGTCAAAGACAGCTGGCAAAAGTGCCAAAGGTTGGCTACATTGCACTAAAGCTGGGAAGCCATGCAAACAAACCTTGGATGATCAAAAAAGTCACAAGTTTTGGTTTTCATCCTCTTTTAATCAGCAGACCCAAGCCCAGGCTTCTGGAAGTTATTTCAAATACTGAAAGAGACCTTATAAAACATTTTAGTGATTAGTAAGCTTTGCTTTAGTGGTAGTCTGAGAAATTGTGAAGTATAATTCCCTACATGTTTTTTAAATAGCAGTCCAGCCATCACTGCAGGATGCTGTTCCTGTCGTTACTGAGACCAGCTGCTCTAGAATGTGGGGTAGACAGCTTTTTTCTATGGGTTATATATAAATATATATGGGTTTTAAAAGTACATTTCAGTGATGCTATTGAAGGCTAAAGCTTATTACAGAAGTTTATTAATCAGTTAACCCTCTCCTGCCCTGCTTAAAGGGAACTGATGTTAACAGAACTTAAATTGAAAGTGAATTAGTCATTTTGTACTAAAGAATGACTAGTTGTTTACTTATTTGGATTTTTCCCCATATTGCAGTAGTAGACTTTTCTGAGAACCTAAGAACAAAGTCTGACAACCAATGTCTTAAAAGATTGAAAAATATTTATGTATCAGATGACAACAATCACAATATATCAGCATTTTTAAAGTCTAAGTTATTTTCTGTTCTCAAATAACGAGGCAATAAAGGAGAACCATTTGCATATTATAAATGCATTGCTCCCTGAGCAGCTAGGGAAGTTTATAAGAACAAAATTTAATTTCTGAATACCCTCCACAAGCTGAACTACCTCATGACACAAGAGCCAAAGGTGTTTGTATAAAACAATGTTATATTATTTTTAAACAAGTTTCACAGAAGAACATTATAAACATAGGCCTAAATAATTTAAACACAGCAAATTTAACAGTTTGGTCATGCTACAAAATTACTGTATACAAAAGATAGTCAAAGAAGATGTTAAAAGTGCTCTCTTGCTTGAAGATTTTTCTAGACGAGTCTACTTCTAGT
>BJBW01012843.1:10587-24451 GCA_004320125.1 Scolopax mira | reverse complement strand
AAGTAATTAAAATTGGTAGAATATTTCTAAGTTCCTTATATGAGAAGCATTGCTGCTGTGTATTGTTAGAATGTCTTTCACCTCTTTTTTTATCTTTCTCTTTTTTTTTCCTCTTCTCTTTAAATTCTCTTTTCTGATCTCTTTTGTTTTGTGTTGTGGGTTTTTTTTTTGTTTTAAATAAACTTGCTAAACTGGTTTTAAAGGCATCGGAATGTGGAGTGAATTCCCTTCCCTTTGAAACATCTTATAATTTTTTCCCTCAGTATACTTATCGATAACTTTATCTCCTGCTTTTTATCCTTTAATTTCCATTATCTGAGGCAGTCTATTGCATTAAACCCTGAGTGCCTAATACTGCTTCATTTGCATTGACATGTGCTTGACCCCAGCCCCTCAGCTCTCACTTAATGCACCAACAAGCATTGATATCTCTCTGGAGTATTATCGCGTGGCTGTTAGCTCTACTAATAACAACCATTCATTTGGGCTGATGAAAGTTTATTAAATAAGAAAACATGCTGTAATGAAGGTGGAGTAGAGATCCCTGGCATCTTTTTTTATGGTGGAAGGAGCCATAGCTACACGATGAGACACTGTCCTTAAGGAAGGGCAGAGGCATCGCTAAGGTTATGATGGATAGTTTTGGGAATGGGCATTTCTGAATGTTAAATTTAATCCTTCCAGATTATAGTGTTGATGCAGCAATGAGAAGTCCTTTGCTTAAGGCCAGTGCTTCTGCCATTTAATGATACAGCCTTTCATTGGAAGCATTCTCTGAACAGCTGGAGAGTTTCGTGGCTTAGTTTATATTTATTTCCATTTTAACCCATTAACCTGGTCATATTCCATCCTGTCAGGTTAGTATTTCTCTACCTATTTATGCTGTTGGTAATTTTTTATTGTTAAGGTATCATAGAATCATAGAATTGTCTAGGTTGGAAGGGAACTTTAAGATTGAGTCCAACCATCAACCTAACTCTGATAAAAACCATCACTAAACCATGTCACTGAGCCCTATGTCAACCCATCTTTTAAATCCCTCCAGGGATGGTGCCTCAACCACTTCCCTGGGCAGCCCATTCCAAGGCTTAATAATCTTTTCAGTGTCAATTTTTTTCTACTATCCAATCTGAACCTTCCCTGGTACAACTTGAGGCCATTTCCTCTCGTATGATATGGACTTTATTCTGTGAGACATTTAAATTTTTATCACTCAATCTTTGAATACAGCCAGTGTTTTTCCAGTAATCACTGGGCTTCCCATGAATTCTTGTTTAAACTCTGGATTGTGCAGACACAATACATAATAAAATACAAGAACAAACACTAAGAGAGTGTTGAAGATAGATAGGATTATGGGGCAATGTGAAATAATCTAGGTAAATCTGTAATTTAGTGAATGGTGGGTGAGAAGGTGTAATAAATGTAGTTTTTTCAGTAAAGTATTTGAAACATTTGTGGTGAATTTAACCCAGAAGTTTTCCACTAAAGTAAACAGATTTATATCTAGTGAAGTTGGTTTATCTCTACCAAGTAATCTTTAAAATGGTGTGATACATGAACCATCCTCAGCTAGACCTAGAGGAAGAGTTATGCTGAAGAGCCCATAAATGAAGATGCATAGACTTCTTAATAGTGCATAGATACTTAATAGTGTGTCTGATAATTCTGTAATAATAATAAAAAAATGTTAGTAAATTTATAGATGAGGGGCTAATTGAAAGGAGTTAAAGATTTCTTTAATAACAGGGAGATGGGACACAGGGAGTGGAAAAAAAAATGTTGTCTTGAAGACAACAGGAGAATCAATTTGGGAAGTTACAGGTTTGCATTGAAAGGAAAATCCTGATGTTTTACTTTAATGCACCTTAATGCGTAGTGGACCTTATTGTTCTAGACATCATTCATATAGAGAGAAAATTTTTGGGATATAGATGGTCCTGAAAAACCCACACTTTTCTCACTGGCAATTCAGACTAAACAAGGATGCATTAAATCAAGAGACAAAACAGTATGGAAATGAAAACTGGAAGGAAAAGCCTTCTTAAATTGTCTTTGCTGTGTTCCCAATGCCTAGAAGTGCATTATGGTCCATGGCTGTGCTCCAGGGAGATTTAATATCGATATCTGCACAAAGTCACACTAAAGGTGGTCTTAGGTCAACCTTGTGTCTGGTGCAGAGGGTGTGTAGAGGGGAGTGTGACCAACAGCAGTCCTTTCCCAAACACTCTGAGCTTCCTGCACTTTGCAAAATGCAGCTTTTAACGGAAAAGCTGGTGTCTTTTATGTTGAATAACACTCAGCAGATGTTCTTGGAGGTATTTAAAAGCTGGGTAGACGTGGTGATGAGGGATGTGGTTTTGTCAGCATTAGGTTGATGGTTGTACTCGATGATCTGAAAATCCCTTCCAACCCAGACAATTATATGATTATTTCTTGAATTTGTCCCTGTAAACTTTTTGCACCAGTTTAAACTTCTGGCTTCTATGTTGTCCTTGGGCAATGCGTTCTACAACTGAGCTGTCTGACCTGCTGCTTGTCCATGATACTGAATCTTTGATTTGATAATTTAATCCAATTACCCAGGAGATAATGAGGATCTGAGGATCACAGCTATCACAGATACCAGGGCAGTTCATGTCTCACAGAATTAGTGTTAGGAGTTGGAGGGAACCTCTGGAGATCATCTAGTCCAACCTCCTGCCAAAGTAGGGTCACCCAGAGCAGGTTGCACAAGAACGTTCCAGGTGGGTTTTGAATGTCTCCAGAGAAGGAGACTCCACCACCTCTCTGGGCAGCCTCTGCCAGGGCTCTACCACCCTCACAGGAAAGGAGTTCCTCCTCATGTTTAAATGGAACTTTCTCTGTTCCAGTTTGTGCCCATTCCCTCTTGTCCTGTCACTGGGCACCACTGGAAAAAGCCTGGCCCCATCCTCCTGACACCCACCCTTTAAGTATTTATAGGTGATGATCAGATCCCCCCTCAGTCTTCCCCAGACTCAAAAGACCCATGTCCCTCAGCCATCATCTCCATCTCCCCTCAGTCTCATCTCCATCATGTTGTCACTCTAATGGAAAAAATCTCAGGCAATTCTGTGATCCTGATAGACTTTCCCATTTTGGAAAAGTCATTTAACCGTACTTTTATTGAAATTGCTTGTGTTTTGTGTTAATATCCAAGTGAGCAGTTGGATAATCTTTTTCTGTGGTTTTTAGCCACATTTTCCTTGAGCACTGCTTTTGGTTGCAGCACTTTATTACTAGAGAGACATTGATGAATTACAGCAAGTGGAGGAGGAAGTAGGATGATTGATGGGTGACAGCACTAAGGCAAATTCCGAAGAATTATATTTATGTAGCTGGAGTAAAGGACAGCAAGTTTGGAACATAATTTTAGAAAAAAAAAAAAATTGGAAGTTTGTAGAGGAAAACAGAAAGTTAGGCTAGGTCATTCCTGTTTAAACACTTAAGAAAAATAAAGGACATTTGTGCCTTATATGAATGTGTTTATAACAGATTTGCTGTCATCTTTTCTTCAAGTAGGAGCAGTGGTCTTATCAGCAAGAGATACAAAAGTAACTTGTAAAATATAGTGTGATCCAGGCAGAACTATAGTGGTAGGGAAATGGCTGTGTCATCTAATTGACTTCCTCCGTGCTTGTGACTGATAACAGTGAAATTAATTTTTAGGAGGAAAAAAAAAAAAGAGGTAAGACTAGATGAGATGACTGATTTAGAAATCAGTAAAAACTCTGGAGTTGGGCTTGCTGGAATTTGATTAAGTGGAAAACACCCTTCTGCTTTGTTAGAGTGTTACAAAAAAAATTAATATATATATATATATAGAATTGTGTTACTCATTAACCTTTGGGGGCTGGAGCACCTCTTCTATGAGGACAGGCTGAGAGTGTTGGGGGTGTTCAGCCTGGAGAAGAGAATGGTCTGGTGAGACCTTATAGCAGCCTTCCAGGGAGCCTAGAGGAGAGATGGGGAGGGAATCTTTGTCAAGGAACGTAGTGATAGGACGAGGGGGAATGGTTTTAAATTGAAAGGGGAAATGTAGATGAAATCTGGGGTGTGAAGGTGGTGAGAGCCTGGCCCAGGTTGCCCCGAAGAAGCTGTGGCTGCCCCATCCCTGGAGGGGTTCAAGGCCAGGTTGGAGGGGGCTTGGAGCAACCTGGTCTGGTGGGAGGTGTCCCTGCCCAGGGCAGGGGGTAGGATCAAGATGATTTATAAGGTCCTTTCCAACTCTAACCACTCTATCATTCTCTGATCTATTCTTTCTTACACTGGGGCACTGTGTCTTCTGGCCATTGTTTGTTGCCTCCTTGTTTAAAATGGCCGCATTTGGGTAACGTTGATGGTTGTGCTGGTGGGAATTTTGATATAAGGTGCTACATTTAAGAGAAAACAAACTCCACAAACAAAACGTAACCCTTTTACCCCATTCCTGTATGTGCATTTTCCTTGTGGAATAACCTTACACTGACACTTATCTCAGGATGAGCTGTTTTCTTGCAACCTGAGCACTTTTGTGTGTGTGTGTGTGTGTGTGTGTGTGTAGCTCAGAATCTTTCAAACTAATTTTTCAAATTTCTCTCCCTTTTTCTGCTTCAGTCACCTGCATCTCTCTCCCCCTTCCTGACCCATTTGGTCAGCAAATCCTTTTATCTGAAAATGGGAGTGACTTCAGCTACTTCCAAAATATTGCAACGGAATCATCTTCTTTAGCCCTCAGTCTTTTTTTTTTATAGCTCTTTCTTTGCTTTTAGCCTGATATTTCTTACAAAATTGTTTAGATTTTCTTACAAGATTGTTAAGGAGTTTCTCCCATCATCTTAATATCCAGTACAATAATCAACAGTTAGTCCTGTTAATGATCAGTGTTTTACATCTACTCATTAATCCTCCGTGCCTGTGAGCCTGTTCACCTTTTCCTTAAGGGGAAGGAGGCAGGGAGAGTCAGGAATAGCTATCTTGGATCTCTGATTTTCACCTTTTCCATGCTTTTTAGCTATCAGCTCCCTGTGCTGGGACCATCTGGGTGTTAAGTTCAGGGTCATCTTGTCTATCTCACGTTCACTGGTTTGTCTTGATACCAGTTCACACTGTGCTGTGCACTGCCCCGTGGCAGTTTGGTTGCAGACAATTCCCAGTTTTTTGGATTGCGGTTTGGGTGCAAGTTTTCCATGTGTCCCATTATTTGGATGGCTCACCCTCAAAGGCAATAAATTTTTAGCTTCGTCTTGATTGACCTTGCAACCAAAATAGTGAACAAATTTACAGCTGAAATACAGGCAATAGTTGATAAGACTTACGTCAAGCTTCTAATTAAAAAATATAAATGCAGCTTAATCAATTACTCATTATATATTTCCAGCAGTGGAGGTTCAAAGTACTCAAGAGTCTTCTGCTTCCTGCTGGGTGTTAGCCCCTTCCACAAGGATGATGAAGGGACATCTGTCCTATGAGGGAAAGCTGAGAGAACTGGAGAAAGCTCAAGGGGGATCTTAAGAGGGGTCTCAGTCATAGGACAAGGAGTAACAGTTTTAAACTGGAAAACGGGAGATTTAGACTAGATATTAGGAAGAAATCCTCTACTGTGAGTGTGGAGAGACCCTGGCCCAGGTTGCCCAGAGAAGCTGGGGCTGCCCCATCCCTGGAGTGTTCAAGGCCAGGTTGGATGGGGCTTTGAGCAACCTGGTCTGGTGGGAGGTGTCCCCAGCGGGGTTGGACCTCGATGGTCTCTTCCAGCTCTAACCATTCTATGAATTTGTGTAGGTACCTGAAAGGAGGGAATAAAGAAGATGGAGCCAGGCTCTGTTCAGAGGTGCCCAGTGACAGGACCAGAGGTGATGGGCACAAAATGAAACACAGGAGGTTCCTTCTGAACATCAGGAAATGCTTTCTTACTGTGAGGGTGACCAAGCACTGGCACAGGTTGCCCAGGGACATTGTCACATCTCTGTCCTTGGAGATACTCAAAAGCCATCTGGACATAGTCCGGGACAACTGGCTCTGGGTGACCTTGCTTGAGCAGAGAGGTTGGACCTGATGACCTCAGGAGGTTCCTTCCAACCTCAAGCATTCTGTGATACTGCGATTCTCTCCGTCATCCAAGGAAAATGTGGGAATTTTTGCAGGCAGTTCCTCAAATTTGGGAACTCCTGCTTAATTTATGCCTAGTTAACACAAACCTCTGATCAGTAATTTGGGTTTTGAACGCAATTACAAATCACTTAAGTGAACTTTTTTTCTCACTCTTTTCCAGGTGCAATTTAAATCCAACACCTTTACTTCCCTCCCTTTTCTCAACTTGTTATTTCCGTGGCTTATGCTCAATCTGTCACAGTTCCTCTGGTGGTACAGAGAGTCAGTGTCATCTGAAAGGGTTTCTTTCTGCTACTTTGCTTCTTACTGGTTTCCTCTGCAGCATCTTGGTTCTTCAGGTTTTCCTCTGCTACTGTTCTCCTTAGAGTGCCTGCTGCGCCAGCAGGTTGAGGGTGGGGATTCCACCCCTCTGCTTAGGCTTGGTGAGACCCCACCTGGAGCACTATGTCCAGCTCTGAAGTCCTCAGCATAGGAGAGACATGAACCTGTTGAAGTAGAGCCAGAGGAGGCCATGGAGATGCTGGGAGACTGCGAGGACAGGCTGAGAGTTGGGGGGGCTCAGCCTGGAAAAGAGAAGGCTCCAGGGAGACCTTAGAGGCCCTTCCAGGCCCTCAAAGGGTTCCAGGAAAGCTGGGGAGGGACTCTTGATCGGGGAGGGGAGCTATAGGATGAGGGGGAAGGGGTTGACACTGAAAGAGGGAAGATTTAGATAATATATTGGGAAGAAATTCTTTGCTGTGAGGGTGGTGAGAGCCTGGCCCAGGTTTTGCAAAGAAGCTCTGGCTGCCCCATCCCCGGAGGGGTTCAAGGCCAGGTTGGATGGGGCTTTGAGCAATGAGGTCTGGTGGGAGGTGTCCCTGCCCAGGGCAGGGGGTTGGAACTGGATGATCTTTGAGATCCCTTCCAACTCTAACTGTTCTATGAAACTTTAGTCCCTTTGAGTTGTCCCTGCTCCAGCACTCCTCTGCCCCAGTTCCTCAGATGGTCCCCTTCCAAGAGCATGTCTCCAGTCACTTGCAGTTTCTGGTTTCTTTAGATAGGTTGGAAGAGGGGTGCCATGTCCCACCCTGACCAACACAACCTGCTGGAAAATTCCTTGTCATGTGTAGTTCAGCATCTCTTTATGTTTGCAGCGTTAGGAGGTTGGAAGGTCTGTTCTCTAATGCATCCTCTTCTCTTCAATTTATCACGTGTTAAATTTTTAAATAGAGACCTGTCACTTGTGGGTTTTCTGCCTTTTTACCCGTTGTAAAATCCCAACAGCTGGTGTGTGGGTCCTGCTTCTTAAGCAAATTTTTAAGGTTAGTTCCTTATCTCTGCCACTCAGGTGCATATTGAATTCCATAAACTGCTTGTTCAGATCTGGCTACACACATTTAAGCCATTTTTTTTGTAGTCATTTTCCTTTCCTGTACCTTTGGAAAGTGAGTTCTTCATAAAAGCAGTAGATCAGTTCTCTTTTTAAATGTCAGCATTGTCTTTATTCGACCAGAGAGGCAGCTGAAACCTTCTGTGCTGCTGCTGTTTATTTGTTGGTTTATTCCTTTTGTCGTGTTGTTTTCTCTCTGACTTTTCTTTTCCTTCATATTGTGACCCACCACATTGTTTTCCTTCAACCTTTGTCAGTTGTTTGTTCATGTTTTCATATCTGTTGTCTGAACTCCCAGTAGGCTGGTATCCCAGACAGGAAAGCATCTGGTTTTCTAGTTTGAACAAGCCTTATTCTGGTTTTTTTGTTTGTTTTTTGTTTGTTTTTTTTTTTTTTAAGTCTTGAAGAAGCACCTGATTGTGGGCTTTCATTTTATTTCTGCTCAGAGAATTCCAATGCTGTGGAGGTCTAGAAATAAAAGAAAAAAAAATCCTGCCTTTTCACACCTATTTTATAATGCTTTTTGGAAAATTAAAATACTCCTTAAAAAAACCTTTTAAGGGAATATGTAGGTTTAACTGCAAGCAGATTGGAAAACTTTGGCCCAATTCAGGAAAGAAAGAAGAATTTTAACAAATATCTTGCTAGTACTTAGCATCTAGTTTGTTATAAAACGCTAAATCAAAACCTTCCAAATTAGATGTTATAATAGGCAAATGTTGAGCTACACTTTCTTTTTTTTAAGGCAATTAAACCCTGCCATAAACTGACTGTGACCTTTAAACAAGCTGCGTAATGGTTCCGCTTATTTGCTATAAACTTGCAATTTTTAGCTCATACAAATCAGAGCTCTTTTTCCAGGTTTATTTCATTGATCATTTCTAAAGGGTGATTATTTAATGTAATAAGTATTAATAATAAGTACAACAGTAGATAGATATAGATAAGTAAATTTTAATGTCAGAAATGACTATCAGATTGCCTTAATTAATTTCTATTGTAATCCAGGCTAATCTTTTAATTTCTCCTTGACTAAGTGCAGTTATTTTATATTTATTTAAGAGTGGTTTTCAATGGGAGAGAGAGAGTTCTTTCAGAATTAAAAAAAAAAGGTGGTGGTGGGGATCATGTAGCCTTTCTTTTGGTAGTATTTACTCGTGGTAAATAATCTTTTTAAAGAAGAATAACAAGATGTTTGTCTGTTGATTCACCTTCCATCTGTTTTTCCTTGTTGCAGCTCTTCTCCACACCCCAGCCACTGCCCAAAGAAAAATGTTGGGGAACTCTCTTACCCATCATTATCTTTATGTTCAGGTGCTCAAACACAATGCCGTTATCTAACCCCAACTCCCACCCTCAGATAAAAACCCCATGAAAATGAATTTCCATTTAGCTAAGATGGACAGGTTTAAGAAAGAGGCTTGAAGGACTCTCAGGTGCTTTTTCTGGACCCTTGAACCACTCGTGGTTCTCTTCTCACGTCTAATTTTCAGGTTCTCTGAAAAGGGCTGTTATTCCATTATCAGTCTTAACCAGAGTCTCGTAGTGAGAACTCTTCTCCTCTTTATACAATTCTATGTCTATTAGTCCCTTTTGTTAGGATGAATAGCACCCAGTAGGTAATAGGGATATTAAAAACCAGGTAACTACTTGGGAAATCCAGTCTAAGTTGAGGGAAGAAAAGCAAGGGGAGAAAATCTAATTAAATGTGATACCATTTGGTGTTTTACAGTGCCTTTAGTCTTCGTTATCCAACACATTTATCACAGTGAGGATAAGGAGCAAA
Organism: Scolopax mira; assembly: GCA_004320125.1. Taxonomy (NCBI): domain Eukaryota; kingdom Metazoa; phylum Chordata; class Aves; order Charadriiformes; family Scolopacidae; genus Scolopax; species Scolopax mira. The sequence goes on along the minus strand of BJBW01012843.1, from coordinate 15,185 downwards.
AAGAAGGGGTGGTATATTAATTGCACCCTCAGTTCAGTCCTGGGTGGCAATGAGAGGGGAAAAAAAGGTTTGGTTCCCTCTCTGTCTTTTTTGGATACCCCAGGGTCGTGGGGTATCAAACTGCCCTGTTATTTGGGTGTCCCACTACTGTATCTGCAGGTCAGGGTAGGTGACCATGCAGTTGTGAGGCTGCAAGAAATATAGATACTTTTTTTGTGTAGATACCCCTTCTTTCCCAGGTATTGTGGAGATACCTGGGAAAGGAACCAGAGGGGAGCGAGTCCAGTGAAGACCATCCCAGGGTGGCTGTAGTTAGAAGCACACATGTAGAAGACAATGTTACAGTAATTGGGTTTATGCAGAAAAAAGTGGATTTTTGCTATTAGTGGCCACTGAAAAGCATTAGAGGAGGAATGGAGCCAGGTTGCTCTCAGAAGTGCACAAACAAAAGGCAACAATCACCAATTTCTGTAGGAGAAAGTGGCTGGGCACAAGGAGAGAATTCTTCCCCATGAGAGGGGTTAAACACCAGGAGCAGGAGACCAGAGAGACCAAGCTGCTACGATTATTTCTCATCCTGGTATATGGGGTTTGTGCAGGTGTGAATTTGAGATCACTCTTAGGTATTGATAGCCTTTGGCCTCACCTCTATCTTTAATGGCAGGTGCCATTTAAGATGACTCAAGAAAGACATTGAGGTGCTGGAGCATGTCCAGAGAAGGGCAACGGAGCTGGTGAGGGGTCTGGAGCACAAGTCTTGTGAGGAGAAGCTGAGGGAGCTGGGGGTGTTCAGCCTGGAGCAAAGGAGGCTGAGGGGAGACCTTCTCACTCTCTCCAACTCCCTGAGAGGAGGGGGTAGAGAGTCAGGGGTCAGTCTCTTCTCCCAAGGAACAGGTGATGAGGAAATGGTCTCAAGTTGCACCAGGGGAGATTTAGGATGGATATTAGGAAAAATTTCTTCAGTGAAGGAGTTATTAAGGCTAGGAACCAGCTGCCCAGAGCAGTGGTGGAGTCACCATGGAATCATGGAATTGTCAGAGTTGGAAGGGGCCTCTAGAGATCATCTAGCCCAACTCCCCTGCCAAAGCAGGGTTGTCCAGAGCACATCACTCAGGACGGCATCCAGATGGGCTTTGAAGATCTCCAGAGAAAGATTCTCCACCCTGGGCAGCCTCTTCCAGGGCTCTGTCACCCTCACCGGAAAGAACTTTTCCCTCATATTTGAATGGAACTTCCCATGTTCCAGCTTGAGTCAGTTGCCCCTTGTCCTATTGCTGGAAAACACTGAAAAGAGTTGGTTCCAACATTCTTTAACCAACCTTTTAGATACTTATAAACATAAATAAGGTCTCCCTTCAGCCTTCTCTTCTCCAGGCTAAAGAGTCACAGCCCCTTGAGCCTTTCCTTGTAAGTGAGGTGCTCCAATCCTTTAATCATCTTGGTTGCCCTACACTGGACTCTCTCCAGCAGTTCCCTGTCCCTCTTGGACTGGGGAGCCCAGAACTGGATGCAGTATTCCAGTTGTGGCCTCACCAGTGTACAGAGGGAGAATGACCTCCCTCAACCATACTCTGGCCTGCCTCTTCCCTATGCAGCCCAGGATTCCATTGGCCATCTTGGCAACTAGGGCACATTGCTGGCTCATGGAAAGTGTCCTATCTACCAGGACTCCCAGATCCTTCTCCTGGAGTGATTTAAAAGCCGGGCAGACGTGGTGCTGAGGGATATGGGTTAGTGGTGGTTTTTATCAGAGTTAGGTTGTTGGTTGAACTCGATGATCTGATAGGTCCTTTCCAACCTAAGGAATGTGGTGTGAGCCTACAAACAGAGAAGCTGGTTTGCTCTTGCACTGGGCAAGAGGATGGTTTATTCTACTTCTCTAAGTGTAGAGTTGTTTAACTTCCCAGCGCTGCTGCTTTTGAAGTGGGTGTTCAAAACGCTGATGGTGAATGGAAAAAATCCCCAACTTGCTATAATGTACTGGAAATATCAAAAACCGATGCAGAAATGTTGTTGCTTGAACATTTTTTCTGTTTTTAATTGTTCAAAGTAATAAAATTAGAATCTGAATAAGTGATACAGATAATTAGAAGTGGCTTCTGTCTGTCTGAGGACTCCAGATAACTTTGTAATACATGAGTGGAAAAAATAAAAGATACAATTTAAGTATAAGGTCCCTACTTACTTTTTTTTAAGTTTAATATTCTAGATGGCGGGAGAAAGTTGCCTTTTAAAATGTGAAAAGCTTTTTATGTTTAGTAAGGGTGCTAGAAATGGTCCCCTTTATAAATTCCAATTAAAAAGACATTTCTTTCTCATCTTGCTGTCAGGGCTCATCTTATTTTTCCTGGCTGCACGTGGCTGTGCTCTGGGCCAACCCACCGTGGGGGTTTTCCAAGTCCCCTTGTAACCTCACTGCTTCTCTAGATAGTTGAGCATCTTGTTAATGTGGCCCAGATGGAGACTTGGACTTAAATAAAGCCATTTTTTAATTACTTCTGCTTGAGTTTCTAAGTATTCAGCAGAGCTGTAGTCATTAATCCTGCTCCTCTGATTCACTTGCTGCTTCTTCTTCTCCATCCATCTCTGTAACTCTTCGTCTCCCACTTCTGGAGAGCGAAGCATTTGTGATGACAGTGTGGTTATTTGCTGAAAATGAGTTTTAAGGACTCATCTTTTCCAGCAGAGTGAAATACAAGCTTGTCAGGGTTTTTTTTTTTGTAACAGTTCCATTGTTAGATCTATCTGAAGTGTATTTTTAATTTTGTGCCTTCTTTGTAGGCATCATTGCATCCTTTTAGTTGCTTATGGTACCATTCTGTGGTAGGTAACCCAGCATGCAAATTAGACAGATATTTTTATCTCATATTTATATTCTGAAATATCATAGAACGGTTTGGGTTGGAAGGGACCTTAAAGATTATCCAGTTCCAACCCCCTGCCCTGGGCAGGGACACCTCNNAACCTCTCCAGGGATGGGGCAGCCACAGCTTCTCTGGCCAACCTCGGCCAGTGTCTCCCTCACAGCAAAGAAGTTCTTCCCCAGATCTTGTCTCCATCTCCCCTCTTTCAGTTTAAAACCCCTCCACTTATCCTATGGCTCCCATTCCTGATCCAGAGTCCCTCCCCACCTTTCCTGAAACCCCTTGAGGGACTGGAAGGGGCTCTAAGGTCTCCCTGGAGCCTTCTCTTCTCCAGGCTGAACCCCCCAACTCTCTCAGCCTGTCCTCGCAGCAGAGGGGCTCCAGCCCTCCCAGCATCTTTGTGGCCCTCTGCAAATCTAGGTTGCTTCTTTATACCTTGCTGATTCCCAAAGTTCATCTTTCTGTAAGTAAAAATACAGAAAGGAAAAATACTCGCTCTCTTTTTTTTAACATAATGTTTATACTTGTTACCACCAAAACCTTACCTTGACTTCCAGGAACCGGGATCGAGCCTGTTGTTCCTTTTGAAACCCAAACTGTTCTGAACATTAAAGCTTTTCTCTTGCCTTCTGTCTTGATGATTGGTGGTGCTGGGAAGTGAAATCTCGGAAGAGGGAGGTCCAGTGAGACTTTGCTGGAGCGGGGCTCCTCGGGTTTAAAGGCTCGGGGTGTGGGGGACCTTGGAACTTGCCCCTGTTATTCACCTGAGGAGTCCAGTCCCTGGGGAAGTTGCATTTATCAAGGACGTGACTTCCAGCTTGTCTGAGGGCCAATAGGAAGCGTCAGAAAAGCCATCAAAAACCCACCCAACAAACACCGCTAAAAATAAAAAAAAACCCCAAACCCCAAGCTTTTTCCAGAAGAAAGAGCAGTGCGTAACAATGTGGTGGGATTTTTTTTTTTTTTTGGTTTTGTGGGGTTTTTTGGGTGGTGTATTTGGTGGTGGTATTTTTTTTTCTTTTTAAAAGTGCAATAAATCATTGATTGTTCCATTTATTTCTTAAAATCCTTATTTGGGAGCTGTATGTTGGGTTTGATAATGAGTTTTGAGAATTGTTAACTCTTTAGGAACTGGGATGATAGAAATAGAACCAGATGATCCGAGGGGAAAGCTTTATAGTCATGGTGCTTGAGTCTTAAATAATGCTCTTCCTGAATGTATTGGAACATTTTTAACATCCTTTTCCTTCTTGCTTTCAGTTCTTCCCCTCCCTGCTTTCTCATCTCTCGGCTTCGCAGTTTGACAAATGTTGTTCCCAATCTTGTTCTAGCTTTGCTGAAATTGCTGACAGCTTTCGGGGCAGCCATGAATTCCTGCGGCTCCCCTGAAGTTACTGGAGGGGGAGGATTAAAGCACCTTTGGAATCGGGAAATTTGGGGTATTTTTCTACCTGCCAAAAGAAAGAAGAGGGAAAAAATTAGCACTTTGACTTCTGCCAAAGGATTCCAAGCTGTGGCTGCGGAGTCTCCTCTATTTGTATGTCCTGGGCATGGCAGCTTTTTGGGAAAGAGACAAATTTTTGCTTCACCTGTGGTGTGGTTTTGTGATGTCTTATCGACAAATTTAAAAAAATTGTTCACAAATAGATACTGTGGAGAGAAAGGATGCACTAGGACATCTCTCTGCTGAGGAAAAGCTGAGGGACGTGGGTCTTTTTAGTCTGGAGAAGAGAA